>ML845430.1:0-17237 GCA_009831015.1 Picea engelmannii | reverse complement strand
AAAATGGTCCTAAGTCCAAATTTGAATGAGGAATAAAACACAAGTCATGAATCAATACTTTATTTATCAAGGGTGCCCTAACAAAAACACTTTTAAAAGGGTCAAATTAAAGAATTAAAATCTAAGGCTTAGGAAAAGATAAAACTAAAGGACAAAAACCCCAGACAACTTAGTGTGATAATAGGAGGATTGGTTGAAGAATCAAGAACTAGAGGATGGCTTCCAACAGACAGTCATGTAGATTGTGGGAGAGGAGCATTCATCATAATTGCTCAAAAATTTCATCCCAGAAGTTGAAACAGAGATGAATGCAACATTGGAGCCTACAACAGAGGAGGAAAAAGACAATATGGATTCTGGTGATCTATATGAGGCATTGGAAGCCCTAGAGAGAAGAGAAATGGTGCAAAGCCTGCACACCCAAATAGCTAAGTTGGATACAGATGGAGGAGCATACCATCCCCAGGAGAAGCTGGAAGAAGTTGGACTTCAGAAAGAACAAGGAGAAATGGAAGAAGCTAATATGTCAGAGGAGCAAGATGAGAAGTATCTCAGAGACAAGACCGTAGAAATAGAGTCTACAGCAGAATGGAAATCTAATGCCATAGGAGAAAAAAAAAACATGAGGGATCATGATTATATACTCACTAATGGGGAAGAGTTGCAGCCGAGAAGACTACATAAGGAGAACTAGCCACTAGATCATCTGGATAGAGTGGTAGAGGATATCAGGAGGCTGATGTTGAGGTCAGCAGAAGTATTCAGAAAAGGGGAGATGAACAAAGGAGAGATTGACATAGTAGTAGGGAAGGAACAACAACAGCATAGTTGGAGAGGAGCAAGAGGACAACTCCAAGGAAGAGTTTGGGATCTAGGAGGATTTCAACACTGGAGAAGAGGAGCTCATGAGATGGAGCTCATGTTTTTCCTAGAAGGGGAGTATGATGCAGGAGCATTGCTCCACCTCAACACATGCGCCAACATGGCAACACGCAGACACACAATGGAGAAAGGGAGAGGTGTCGTCCCTCCCATTTTTAAATTTGAAATAATCCTATAGGAATTATTTTTGTGTTGTAAGGCTGATAAATTCTAGGCCATGCCTTTGTATAGGTAGTGGATAGGGTTTCCTTAAATGGTTTCCTATAGAAGGTCCAAGTTGTAGTAAGGTTTGGGTAGACATTTAGGGAATGTAGCCATAGAGGTATGGTGTCATATCTGAGATAGTGATGGCACTAAGGTGGTGAAGAGGATAAGCTCGTAGGAGCCCTCGTTTTGTAAAAAGGAGGAGAATTGGGAGAATTAAGAGATAGAAAAGAGAGATCTTAGGTAGGGAGAGAGAAGCCTTAGGAGGTCTTAGAAGTTTTTGGAGAGAGCTTGAGAAAATTGATACTTTGTTACAGTCCATTTTTTGTAAACATCTGTATAGACACACAAAGATAATAGAAAAACAGTTTTTCCTGCATATTGTTGTTCATGTGTTTGTGTATTTTATGAATGAATGTTGTATATGTATGATAAGTTTAATTTACAATAGGAAGATATATTTATTTATCTTTTTTTGAGTTCTTTTATATTGTTTTGGGTTCTTTAGATTGTGTAAGGAGTGCACAACAGAACATTGGAAGTTCTGTAGGCAACGCAAAGATTGTGCATCTGAATCTCTCTGTTGAGTTCAGGAGAGAACACGCCAGGAGGGCATACTAGGATAGTTTGCAGACTCAAGAGAAGCCTTAGAGTTACTGAATACTATGGAGGGAAGACTATGTAAAGAAGGCATAGAGAGATAGAACTACTGAAGGTTTTGTAGAGCTCTTCCAGGTGGGCATTGAGTAAGTGCAAGGAGTGCACGAGAATAACTCTATTTTGAGTTCAAAGATAAGAGAAGTGTCGAAGGAAGACACTTACATAGTTGTTGGAATACTCTGGATGAAAGCCTATGCAAGGAGTGCACTAGGCCAACACTTGGATGAAGTGTTGAAATATAGCCATCAAAAGGCTAGTCAGAGCACAAGAGTGTGCAGAGGAGCGAACTATTTCAAGTTTGAAAGCTTGGGAGAGATAGTGTTTCTAGAATGTAGGTGAGACCCAAAGTTGCAAGGTTTGTAGGAGATAAACTGAAGGCCGATACCTTTGAAACACTGAAATATTACAAGTCAGGAAGAAATCGCAATCTTAGGAGGAGGAGCACAACATCTGTAGGTCAACTACAGAGGATAAGATTTGGACCATCAAATCTCATGTCCAGACACACATAAGAGTGCACAGGATGAGAACATATATCAGTCATCATATTTGAGCACGTGGACCAACAACTATTGGATTCAAAGGAACGTGCACAAGGTTTAACCATTTAGAGTTGAACAGGAGTGTGGACATCATGAAAGACGAACTCATGAAAAGATCCCATTCGTTAATCGAGGAGAGATCTGGATCGTTGATTGTCTAGGAAGAATATCGACATTTTGGGGATTGAAAGACCTGAGGAGCGAATTCTTTCAACTTCATGAAACGTGAAGTACTGAAATCATTAGGACCATCCATTATCAGAGAACAGGTGGTAGTAGATCAACATTTCACTGACTCGTGACTCAAAGGAGTCAAAGGTGGAGTCCTGAGAACTAGCGAAACATGAAATAGTGAATTGATCTGAGCCGTTAGATCCAGAGGAGCATGAGCCATAAGATTTGGGGCACTCCGAAATATCAAAATTTCAGGGATTAGGACAACGGAAGTGGAAATTATTTTGACTTCGTGATACATGAAATTGCGAAATCTCGATACGCAAAACCCCGACGCGATCTGAGCCGTCAGATAATGGAAGAATCAGGATCGTCATATGGGAAGCTCCGAAAGTTCATCATTTTGGGATTTGAGAATGTGAAGGAGGTGGTGACATGGAGGTCAGAAGTCACAAAATCCTGACATCATTGGAATCGTCCATTGCAAGGGACACGTGGTGAGAGATCAACATTTCACTGACTCACAGGAGGGGGAAGTCAAAAGGGAGAATCATGAAAATTCATGATACGTGATGTCATGATTGGATCTGAGATGTTAGATCAAGGAAGGATCTGAGCCATCAAATATGAAGCATCGGGAATTCCCGATACGCGAAATCCTGACGTGATCTGAACCATCAGATCGTTGAAGAATCGGGATCGTTGACCTGTAGCGAGGAGATATAGGCATTTCAGATATCAGGAGAAGGGAGGTGTGTGACCCTCCAACTTCGTGAAACGTGAAGTCTCGATAAGCACTTTAGGTTGAGCCAAGGGCATAGCCCAGGGTCATATGAAGGAAGGGGCTACTAAAGAGGAGCTAGTGCCCATAAATTGAGAAGAAACCAGAACGCACAGAGACAGAAGACGAGGGTCTCATATGACCTATGCATTGGGGGAAAGAACATGTGTAAGTGGGTTTGGGGTCTAGGAGAGACCCAAAGAGTCAATCAGAATTAATTTCTTGATCGATCCTAGACCAGGAGGTCGCGCAACCCTTAGGAGAGAAGGGGGGTCTGCATCAAGTGGTATCAGAGAACTGATTTTAAATTTCTATAGCAGAGAGTAGATAAAGAAAATACTTTGATACGCACCATCAAGTGGTATCAGAGATGATTTTTGTTTGTAGATTTCAGGTGAAGGATATAGGGAAGACAGTATGACTACATCAAATGGTGTCAAAAGCTGAAGTTCACTTGTGGATAGCAGGTGAAGGAAGATAGAGTACTAATGCTTTGTAAATAGGGTTGCAAGGTGTTCAGAAAATAGTAGATATCCAGGAGGGCTAAAGACAGAGAAGGATGGCTAATGAAGGCCATCAGCGTGGTCAAAGAGGAGACCTCTAGCAGAAGAGTAAAGAAAAAATTGACAAGGAGCTCGTTGAAATAACAATAAGAATGGAACAACTGACATTGAATATGCAATAGGAGGAGAAGGTACGCTGGAGGTACAAATGGCCTCTCAGAAGGAAATCCAAATGGACTGTTCAAAAGTTGTTGGCTAGGAAACAACAACAAGAGTTGAGGAAGTGAATGAGGTATGCTGAAAACCTCAGTGACACAGAGCTAGTTTGTATTTGTGAGCCATAAGTTGGAGAAACCCTCAGTGATGAGGGAGGGAGATCGGTTTCAGGTCTCATGAACTTCCAGGAGGGAAGAGATGGATTTTCATATTGCTAGGTAGGCAATGAAATGAGATCATCGGAGGATCTCATAGACTATCAAGGGGACAGTTGTGGAAATTCATATTTCCAAGTGGGCAATGATATGATATTAGCAGAAGATCTCATATACTTCCAAGTGGGCAGAAATGGACTTTCGAGTTTCCAGGTGGGCAATATAATGAGACTAGGTGGAGGTATCGAATACTGCTAGAGAAACAATGTCGAAATTTTAGATTACCAAGTGGGAAATTAGATGGGATCAGTTGATCTCATAGACTGCCACATGGGCTGTAGAAAATTCCTAGGCTTCCACGTGGGTAGGAGAGAAGTCCCAATTTTCCAGGTAAGCAAGGGAGAAGAAATGAGCTCAGTTGAGATGTCTTCTTCCAAAAAACACATTTTTAAGATGAGTTTTCAGGCTACCTATGTTACAGGGTGAGAAAATCCCTCATTCTCACAGGCCACCCACACTTAGGGTGTGAACTGTTCGCAGTCTTCTCTATAGGTAGGGTGTGAACCTATTTTTAAGCTTGAGGAAGAGAAGAGGTCAAGAAGGTTCTAGAAGGGGATCTTCTAGAAAAAGAGTTGGCATTCATATGGTTGGAATCCTACTGACTTCTCAGATTTGGTGGGATCATTCTCATCCATGTAACCATCCCTCCTTCTCCTATATATTGATAAGTTTCTCATGGAAAAGGTTAAGCAAGATTGAATGAAGAATTGGTGAAAGGATTGTGTGAAGAACTCTGCTTGGACAGAAGCTTGAAGACTCTTCTGGTCTATCAAGTTGTATTGGATATTCTTCATGCAAATACAGAGCAACTGTGTGTGTTGGAACCAAGGGTCACTGAAAGGAAGCTTGCGACATCAAGGCGATCCGGTTGTATCTTCTACTTTCATTTAATATAATACAACGACATGTCCCTTTCCCATAAAATTACTCTTATGTTATTGTGTAATTCCTTGATCATATGCATAGGTTGACATTGAATATACTTTGCTATCTTCACTTTGGTTGGCTTGTGTTGTCTTGGACCCGATTTCACAAGAGCCCCGAAGCGAAGCGGGAACAATAGAGACCTAAGGAAGCGATATAAAGGTATGTCACTCATTCATTCTTAGTAGTAGATTCAATGATTACAACTTAGGGAAATAGTCGTGTCCTGTCCTATTTTGCTCTAGATCCAGGTGGATCTAAGGAGATCTGTTAGTTTCCACACCTACCAATTTATCTGATAACAAAATTGGCAACTCCACTGGGGAGACCACCCATTTTGATGGTTTTTTCTTGTCCATTTTCTCTAGACCTAACTTTTTTCATTCCCAATCAATCTCTGAGTCTTGAGGGGACCCTCACAAACTCCCTAGATCCAGAAGTTCCCTCAAAAGTTCTGCCATTTTTCCAAGATTTTCTTGATGACAGACCTTCTTGCACTGCACCTCTCTGTAGTCTGTGAGAATAACTGAGGTTCACACCCCAATGTTTAGTTTAGTTCAAACTTCTTGCACCCTGCCTGTGTCTAGCCTGTGAGAATACTTAATTCCCACGCTGTACTCCACTGCCAGCCTGCGAACTCACTTGTAAAAAATTTGGATTAAGTCTTTTGTGTCCTTAGATGCCCATATGTGTTTGTGTGTCTAGAAAGAAATTTTATGGCCAGTGATTGAATGTTTCTTGACTTTAAATCTTGTGAATGATTGGTTTTTGGAAATCGAAAGCTCTTCTTGATCATTTTTTCTCAATTTTTACCTCTTGACCTTTTCTTAACAACGGTATAATATCTGGTTTAGAAATATGAGTGTTTGTTTGGTCGGGAGCCTTTGATTGGATTAAAAATTGAGATTAATTATGCTTTTCAATTGCTTATTACTCGGAAAATTGTTACCCATGTGCATTTGAAGAGATTGGTCTTCTTAGTTTGTTATTTTTGTCTTCATTGAAAGATCGAGTTGGGTGTTGTTGTGTATTTTGTTTTCGTTGGTTGCTTACTTTTTCTTAGTTCCATCCTTGTTGCTTGGTTTCTAATAAAAATTAAAGACATTTTTCTTTTTTTAAGAAATTTTTTATTCGAAAATATTGGCATTCGAGTATTGAAAGAGAACGAATAGGGAATTTTCATTGTTCATGGTTGTTTGATACTACATTTCAGAGAAGATCATACATCATAGTTCACATTGTTCCAGAAAACTCCTCTTTCCTTCCTGTAAATAGGATTCATTGAACAAAAATTTGTATCATTCATTCCTATTTATGCATTGTTGGGTCAAAGTCTCACATACCATCGGTTTCATTTCCATCTCCTTTTGAGTAACAACAACCTTTAATAATATTGCACAATTTTAAAATTCAACTAGTAACTTTTTCTAAGGCTCTTTTACACCAACATTAGCTAGGATGGAGCTTTGGAATAGGCAGTGAGACACACTCTCCAAAGCAAAAAATGCACAATAGTATCTTGTGATAAGGAGTGTCAAATTCCATTTGCATAATTTTGTCCTGGGAAGCCCTTCTCACACAAGGGTCAAACCTGAGGTCGCATTGAGATTGACAGAGTTACTCAACCCGATTTATTGATATCGGTGTAGAGATTGCATGTATTACGGGGGTCGGTTGAAGGTATACCCACAATGATGAGTGGAAGCCTCTCAAGATGATTTTGGGCTAGATACCCTGCCCTTGCATGTGGATTGAACTGTTGACTGTTCCCTTAGGCATCATTGTTGTTGGTGGTAACCTTAGTAGCCTATCTTCTTACGGTCTTACACAAGGTGACTGTGAAGGGGTAATTCTTCACGATACCTAGAATTGACATTGGTCAGACTCACTCAGGCTCCTTGGAGGGTATACCCATGATTGTGTGTGGGAGCTTGCACCAGGGTGTAAGTCCATTAAGAAAGTCGTCAACGTAAATTTTCCACCCTAGCCCAACCCCTCCTTGTCTCGTCATCGCGACGTTGGATTTCATCACCAACTAGTGACTTTGGAATTGGAAGGTCTTGTTTTCTTGGTTTTGCTTCTTAGATTTTACTAGCACGTGTTGTTTGTTTACCCAAGGTGGCCATAGAATTTCTTTCCTAAAATTCTAACTCAATCACAATTGATCCTCCATGCCATTCACGTAGAATGCAAGGCATACCCCCAGAAGATATGTAAGGTTCTCAACCCTTTCCTACCAACTCACCGAAGGGCTCTCCTCAATAGAGTGAAGTCCAAGACGTTGCCACTCCACCAATGGAAAGAACTAACTCTTTAGAATGGTTTCAAATTACCAATTTTCGAGAGGACTTCCAACTTCCTCCCCACTCTGAGAGATGTATTGTTTGAGTGAATTCTTCCAGAGATATAGTTGTTCAGTCTTCTGGATCACCAACCGAACCTTTCATAGGATCTGAGGGTCAAGATCCTTTTTGGACTACTGGCATTTTTAGGCAGGATCTATTTGGCTCAGGATCATGCATTGATATCATCGTCGCACCTGAGCTACCTGAAACATCTGATCCAAATGCAGTACCTTTCACTACTGCCTATTATTTTCCTGGTACAGACGCTCCGCCGGCTAACCACATCTTGACTATCCCTCTACAAATGGTCCATTACATAATGGTCCCAGATACTACGAGTCCTCACACTGGGACTACAACGACTAGCCAAGCCCCCATTAACACATCGCTTTCACCTAGATTCACCCCAACCCTTCCACCCAGATATCATGCGTTGAATGCTTCTATTCCCGCTCCTACACAAATCTCATCCAGGACTCCTGGCGTTTCCACTTCTTCTGGGCACCATCTCGTTCCCAATTTTATTCCAACACTTCCTCGACCCCCTTCCAAAGGACCTCTTCCATCCTCTATCGGTGGCACTGACCCTAGTGGCACCATCCCATATTTCACACCTAATTACCAGATTCCTATTGGTGGACAATTTCACCAAGGAGGCCAAACCCAACCCCCTTTTGTAGGACAAATCCCAACTGGGACGCAACCCCTGATTGGAGGGAAACCCCCACCAACCCCACCTTATGGACAAAACATACCTTGATCCCTGGCCCAGTATTAAAATTATCTTATACAACATAATCCTCACTCGACTGGGGGGAAACAACCTCAAGATATCTCTGTCATACCCCCTAGCATGGGCCAACCATATCCAGGCACGTCTAATCCTATTTGGGGCTCAAACTCTCAACCCCACGCCCTTTTTCAAGGGTACAACCCTATGACTTACTTGCCTCCATAGCAACCATCGAATTTTCCTCGATCTTCGCATTATATGAAAACTGGTTATGGTCCCATTGGTCTACCGATGGGACTCCCTCCCCGAAGTCACTAGTACCCACATGTGAATAGATAGTTACCCTTCTTAGCCACCCTAGACCTCCCTGATCTTTCGAAGATTTTAAATGATCCGATTCATAACTCTCCTCAATGGCCTGCCATACCATCCAAACTACCATCCAACATCCCTAAATTCAATGGTAAACTGGGAGAGGATCCGAACAATCATTTAATGACTTTTCACCTTTGGTGCTCATCCAACTCCTTGATGGATGACCCTATTCGTTTACGCCTTTTTCAGCGAACCCTCACGGGTTCCTCCACAAAGTGGTATATAGAATTACCATGAGGCTTCTTCATCGACTTCAACACCCTTGCTATGGCTTTCCTTACCCACTACCAGTTACCAATCCGCTACAAAATGGGAACCAAGATTTTGAGTTCTTTCAAACAAACCAAAGCCACTCATATCTTTGATCACATTCATGAGTGGAAATGGAGATGATGTCTCATCAAACTCAAACTTCCTGATTAGTTGTTGGCAGAGTGGTTCAGGAAATCATTCGTGAATGACATCACTCATGACATCGCCATGGGTGGAGTTGTCACGGAAGAACAGACAATCAGTTGTGCTCAATACCTCAACCTCATTTATTCACAAATGGGGACTCTTTATGACTTACTCCCTAACAAACATCGTCCTTCTACTTCCACTACTTCAACTACTCCTGCTACTTCTCATGCAGTTTATGGTGTGATTGACACTTTCCATGCCCAACCTCATTCCATCCAAACCTATAGAAACAACCCCAAACCTAGTTCTTCTAATGTTCAAAATGCTCCGTCTCCTACCCCTCCCACCGACAAGACTTCTGAGGTAAAATCTATTCAATCTACCCCTGCCGAAAAAAATAAATCCAAAAAGGGAAAGGGTAAGAATAAGGAGGATAAAAATAATCCGCAATATAAGAAAACCAAAACACCACCTGTTGATGATAGGGATAAGCGCAAACCCATATACCCTTGTCTTATCTGTGGTGATGATCACTACACTAAGGATTGTCCACAACGAGCCGAGGTTACTAATTTCCTTCAAGGGACCAAAAAACCCCCCACTCCAACTGTATTTTCACAACCCTTCCCCTCTCAACAACAGGCCCAATTGGTCATTCATGACCAACCTTCCCCCTTCAATACATCCTATGTCTTAATGTGTACAGGTGATTCAAAGCAGAATGACATCACACTTACCACTCGAGCCAAAGATTATTCTTCCTCCAAAGCGAAGGTTGATTCAATACCTCCTTCGTTGGTCCAACCATCTCCCACGACTCCACCTACCAATGGTCCTCTTCATATCGAACGACCGAGCCTAGATACAGTCTTTCACCCTCCTCCAAAGGGTGTTGTTCAAAAATCGACTTTCAATCCTCATGCACGTGCTTCCCAGAACTACAGTATTGTCGAAGATCTATCCCAAGCACCATCCGCGATGTCATCCCTTGAAGTTCTTTAGAGTTGTCCTATACAATGGAGGGCACTGTTGAAATATATTTTTGGGATCGACCCTACAGATACAAATTTAATAATTTTTTACTTGGAATACCACATTCCAAGGTTACCCCCTCAACTCGCATTCCAAATACAAGTTATTGTCTCCGACAAAAACATTTGTAGAACAATTATTGATGAGGGTGCCTCGACGTGTGTCATGTCTATTACCTGCTGGAAAGCCATCGGCTCTCCTCCTTTGAATGAATCCCACAACATGCTCAAAGCCTTAAATGGCTCTGTTTTTAAGCCTTATAGTGTCCTCCCTTCGTTTCCTATTACGTTATAAAGAAAAATGGTCAACGTTGAAGTGGAGGTCTTCGACGCTCCTCTCGATTACAACCTTTTACTTGGTCGTAGCTGGATCGATTCCATGCTTGTAGTTGTGTCCACTCTTTTCCATGTCATGTGTTTCCCACATCACAGAAAAGTAGTTACCATAGACCAATTGGCCTTCTTTCACTCTAATGCACATACCGACAACATACCTTTCATTGAAAACCCCCCCCCTGGATATGAGAACATCAATGTGGGTATTCTTAAAGATTCCTCTTTGATGGGTACTTTCCCCATTCCACCACCCGATGTTCCACATCCATTTTTCACCTCGATCAACATGATCTCCACCTCTGTTCATGGAACCTCTACGGCTTATGACCCATGGATGGTACCCAACCCTGACGATCATCTTCGATATAGCGATGAAATTCCTTTAAGTCCGGTCGAATCCACTTATCAAGCCATTCAATCGGCAACCCATTCTACCCCCTCTCTTGGTGATTTATCTCCTGATCCATTCTGCATCATTTTTCCCATGGACGAGATGATTATGTCTGTCATGTCCATGGAAGATACCCCTTGGGATGATGGACATCATCATTCCATCCTCTTCCTGGAAAAACACACCATCGAGGGTTACCAACGGATCTTGACCTCATCGACCGTTGTCGTCATTTCTACCATTCCCGAATCTACACATGATATGTTCTATGAAGGGAACTTAAGTAATATATCACCCACCATCCCCCTAGACATATCCATAAAACCTGGAGTTGTCGAAAATGTGCATATCAAAGCTTTTTGTTCCCATGACGAAGTTATCACCTACAAGTCTCTTTTACAAGAATTTCGTGACGTCTTTGCATGGAGCTATGAAGAAATGCCAGGGATTAACCTTGACATTGTGGCACATGAGATTAAGAAATACTCGGGCACTAAACCTGTCCGGAAATGACTTCGTTTGGTCCACCCATGTAAAGAAGCCGCTATTAAGCTTGAAGTTGAGAAACTTCTCAAAGCTGGCTTTATTTACCCTATGGCTCTAACTGACTGGGTTTCCAATCTTGTTTTGATTGACAAGAAACAAGGCACAATCCGCGTGTGCATTGATTATAAGGACATTAACAAAGCTTGTCCTAAAGACAACTTTCCTACCCCCTTCATTGACCAGATCGTCGACGATTGTACCAAAAGTGAAATATTCTCTCTGATGGATGGTTTCTCCAGATATAATCAAATCAATATCGTACCCACGGACCAACACAAGACCGCTTTAATTTGTCCTTGGGGCACTTTCACCTACCGAAAACTTCCATTCAGTTTAAAGAATGTCGATGCAAGTTTTCAATGTGCTATGTCTTACACCTTCCATGATATAAAGCACATTGTGCAGCCATATCTCAATGACTTACCAGCTCATTCCATGCATTGTGTAGATCATCCAATACACCTCCGTGCCATTTTTCTTCGATGTCGGTTTTACCACATACGCTTGAATCCCCACAAATTTGTTTTTTGCATAGAATCTGGCCGACTTATGGGCTTTATTGTTTCACTTCAAGGGATCTGGGTAGATCCTTTTAAGGTTGAGGTAATTCTCAATCTCCCTCCTCCATCAAAACTTCGCCAGTTACAAATTTTGCAAGGGAAGGCAAACTTTCTTCATCGTTTCATCCCGGACTATGCTGAGCTAACTCTTGGATTTACACGACTTCTCAAGAAAGGTTCTAAGTTCATATGGGATACCACTACCAACAAAGCTTTCGAATCTTTGAAACTATCTTTGACACATACCCCACTACTCTTCCCACCTGATTACAGTCGAGATTATTTCCTTTACCTCGCAGCCTCGGACTATACCATCCCTATGGTTCTCATCCAAGAGGATGATTCTCATGATGATCATGCCATCTATTACTTGAGTCGGAATCTCATGACTACCAAAACCAAGTATTTACATGTTTAAAAACTGGCCTTGGCACCCGTCCAAGATGTTCAACGTTTCTGACACTATATCCTTTCTCGGAAGACTACGGTAATTTCTAACTGAAACCCTATGCAACACATTCTTACACGTCAATTTCTAGGGGGAAAATACTCCAAATGGATCATAATACTCCAGGAGTTTGACTTAGAATTCGAACGCTCTAAGTCCAAGAAATCCTTAGTGTTTTCCGAGTTGATATGCGACCTTCCCTACTCTGAGATGGAAAATGTAGCAACAGATTCATTACCTGATGAATCCCTTTTCCTGATTAGTTCTGATGACCCTTGGTACAGAGATATCATCATATATCTCTAGACCCAGACTTTTTGGCCCAATTTTTCTAGCACTGACAGCTGTCAAATATGCTACCAAGCCCATCAGTATACTATCCTCGGTGATACTTTTTATCGTCGTGGGATTGAATCTATTTTTTGACACTGCATCACATTTGACGAAGATGAGAAAACCCTAAATGACTGCCATTATGGAGCCTATGGTGATCACATGTCTGGAAATAATACTGCCCAGAAGATCTTATGAGAAGGGTATTTTTGGCCTTCTTTATTCAACGATTGTATAATTGTTGTACAAAAATGCCACGCTTGACAAACCTACAACAATAAAATACGATCACACCCTGCTCCTCTACACCCTGTGGTCTTCGTTGGTCCTTTTACGACATGGGGTATTGATTTCATGACATGTCACCCTCACTCGATCGAGGGGCATGGTTACATTATTGTAGCCATAGATTATTTTATGAAATGGGCTGAGGCGATGCCAACATTCGACAATACTGGAAGGACTGCAACATTATTTATATTCAATCACATCATTGTACGGTTTGGTGTTCCTCAAGATATCATTATTGACCACGGTAGCCACTTTAGAAACTTCATGATGTCTGAACTCATTGAAAAGTTGGGTCTTCGCCATGAAAACTCAACACTCTATTACCCACAAGCCAATGGCCAAGTTGAAGCAATAAACAAAATCCTCATTACCATGCTTCAATGAATGATAGGGATTCACAAAATGAGTTGGCACATGATGTTGTTTTCAACATTGTGGGCTTACCGGACATTCGTTAAGTCTACTACTAGGTTTACACCATTCCAATTAGTCTATGGTCTAGAATCCATCTTATCGATTAAATGTGAGATACCATCCCTAGAACTAGCCATCAAACTTCTCCTAAACACTTCTGTCAAAGAAGAACATCTGTTGTATCTCATGCAATTAGACGAAATCTCTCGTGATTCCACCCTAGTTATAGAAGCCTAGAAGAAACGCGTGAAAGCCTAATATGACAAACATGTCAAGCCACGTGTTTTCTCTAAAGGTGATCTGGTTCTCCTTTACGAACAAGATCAGGATATTCTAGGAGCCATAAAATTTGAAGCTATGTGGCGAGGTCCTTATATCGTCAGACGAGTTTTGGAGAAAGGAGCTTACGAGTTAGTGGACTATGACAATATCCCTTTAAGTGAACCCAGAAATGGGTTGTACTTAAATAAGTACTATGCTTAAGATCACCTATGCATGAGTTCTTGTATTTTGTTACATCATACTTTTTGTGTTCTTTTTCATTATTTGGGTCTCTTCCCTCGACTGCTTATCTTGCATTGTGCTTGGTTTCTAGATGTCGGAGTTTTCGTCACCCCACATTAGCTTCGCTGATGGCGCTAGCTGTAGTACTCGGAACCTTGCTTCTGTTGCATGGGCAATTTACGCCCCTACAAGAGAACTTATCAGTCTACGAGGTGTGTGCCTCGATCGTGCGACCAACAATATTGCAGAATATAGCGCCATCATAGAATTGTTGATTGATGCTATTTCGCTTGGTATCCACCACCTGGTTATACAAATCTATTCGCAGCTAGTAGTACTATAGTTAAGTAACGTCTATGCTATCCAAAGTCCTACTTTATTACGGGTATATTTACAAATTCGCCTCTTGGAACGTTATTTTGATTATATCGAATATCATCACATTCCTAGATGTCTAAATACATTGACTGATGCATTAGCTAACTATGTGTTAGATAGACATTTGGGACATTTATGAACCAATCACACATCACATGTATAACACGACACAAAATAAGCTAGTAGAAGCCGTATATATGTATATAATGATCGAAAGTTTTTCCAATTTTTTTTTGTCCAAGGATCAAAATCTCAAAATACGAAGCCCATATCTTCTACAAAGTAGCGTCATGGATGACGCTCATGATAACACACAACTACTCGGGCCACCCTACAAAGCAGTTGACTGATAGACTCGGACACACCCATAGTATGGTGCTAGTAACATCTAGGGATCTCCCCAATAACAATATCTGGGATGTCCGCGGTCAATCCCTCCAAGTTTTGTTCCACTACCTTGTAGTCTTCGGCATCCCATCTCGCCACTGGAGCTGCTTCTCCTCACCATTGAATGGGAGACATTCCTGGAGGTTGATATGGCCCCACATCTGTGTCATCAAAGAGAGATTTTTTGATTATCTCTTGGATAAACATAAAAACATTTCATATGATAAAATTTACAAAAAAATTTAAAAATAACAAAATGTGTACTTCTTACCCAAGTCACCCCACTGAGAATCCTCAGGCAGGGGCAAATATGAATCCCCTCGAAAATCTAAACCAGCATATGTGTATTCGTCAATCATCAGCATCTGGGGCCTCAACCAGTCGAAAAATGAATCATTGTACTTGATTATGGGCCCTGCTACGTGTTGAGCCATGAGGTTGCACCACCTTAGCATCCTAGGATCCTGTGGAGCCAATAAGCCCCAATCAACCTGTATTTGCAGTAGTGGGACCCTCTCGAGGAATAATGACACCAAAAGTGATCCATACCCAACATTATTCAAGTCACCCTTTCTGCACTTTGTCAATTGTCTCTTCATACTGTGGAGAATTGCATCTGACCAGTTGAAGACTCGAGGCTCTGTGCACTCTATGGCGTATTGGAAATAGCTCTGGAGAGCCATGTGTGGAGTTGCGCTCCCATCCATGCATGCAATAGTGAAAAAGATGGTTTGTAGGGTCAAATCCTGGACCCCCCAAATGGAAACCTTACCCTTGCTCCTCTCTGCCTCGGGAACATAATACTGGCGACAATACTCACTCATAGAGAGCCCTCCGCCTCTGCCTTCGGTCAAAGTAGCATGGTATCCACATCATGAAAACCCTGTTAGAAAATAGATATCCTCGATATCTAGGGTCAACGTATGGACTCCCACATGAAATAATTGTTGGTCCGCATCCCACATATGGACCAGGTATTCCAACAACCTGAGTTGGTCTCTCATGCCCGAAATCCTGAAGAATTTCAATATCCCACAGTCCTAGAGGGCAGCGAATGTACCCAGGTCATTCTCGGCAATAGCATCATCCTCCTCATGTTCCCTTTCTCTCCATTCTAGCATTGCGATGGTCAAACAACTGCAAAAGAGCCATGAGAGGGGAGTCAGAAACCTGTTTTAAGCTCTTGCATATTTTTTATTGAGCAAAACCAAACTTTGAAATCCATTTTTCGGCCCCCGTAGGTGGCCCTTTTGCACAGTGCGAGATTCTCCCAGGTGCCATGAAGTCCATCTGCGAGAATCCTCGATTCTCGCAGGTCCTGCAAGGCTCACCTGCGAGAATGCTTGAGCGCATGGTGTGACCCTAAAATGGACCTAAAACCCTGAAAATTGCCAACAAAAACTAAAAATAAACCATGGAAAAGTTGAAATATCAAGAGCTTACCTCGTTGGTTGAAACGGTTCGACAAATGATCGCTTGTGCCTCTCACAATCAAGAAAATAAATTTGGGGGAAAACGAGGTATTTTGGATTGGCAAAATCACAATGAAATGGTAAAAATCCCTTTTTACCCATATTTATTCACTTTTTACTATTTTTATTGATTTTTTATATTATTTTTATTACTTTGCTTATAGAGCCTAATGCCCTAATAGCCTTGCGAGTATGGATTTTTGAAGATATAGCAACTTTGAAGTCCGAACGAGGGGGTATGGGTGTTTTTTATTTTTGTCACATGTACGACTAATTTTATAGGGTTTTTGTAGGAAAAACCTTGAGCTCAGTGTTCGTTCATTCTCGTGCTCGAAAATAAATGAGAATGTAACCGAGTATACTTTTTCTTGTATTTTCATACTCATCATGGTAACATGAAAACAATGAACCTAAGGGAGTATCCTTTAAGCTCTTTTCACGCTCCATAAAAACGAAAAGATTGCCAAGCGATCTTGTTATTTTCACTCTCATTAAAGTAGTTGAAAAAACGTTCAATGGGTGATAGTTTATCACTTTTTCGGTCTCGTCGAACTCTTTTATGAAAAAGGAACTGGGAGAGTTATCTTTAAGTGTTTTTTAGACTCTCAAAACATGAACCCCCCCCACCCCCCCTGATTTTTCTATCCTTGGACTCGTTAAACAAACATCGAAAGACCCGCAATGGGACCGAACCACTCCTTCCTAGGGTTCGTTAAACATACTCTGAGGGACTCATCCAAATGATTTGCTTACATCGACAAGCATATGTTATCCTCCTCAATCTTGTGTAAAAATAAAGAGGTACTCGCCAGAGATGGTGGGGGGGATTTTGGGAAAGGGATATATTTTCGTATTCATATTAAAGGTAGCAAGCATCGCTCTTGAACATGACACCCCCTATTCGTCATTTGAATCCGGGTTGGAAAATTCATTTGTCTCTCGTTCGACTTGCTACAAGGTCATATCTTGGGTTGTCTTTGAGTTAGTTCTACCAAGTCCTTGGTCGTGTCGTTCATATGTTCAAGAGAAGTTCACACGAGCCCTCTATTGAGTCAGCCATCTGCAGTTGTCCATTCTTACTATGTCAGCCTTCCCTGTGTCCATTTTGACTTGTATTCATACTTTGTTTCATCCTCAAAATATGTTACTTATTTCATGTCAATGATGGGGGATACATCAAGGCCCTCCTG
>ML845428.1:36816-49889 GCA_009831015.1 Picea engelmannii | reverse complement strand
CTTGCAACCGAACCTGTGGTTCAAGAACAGTGAAATATCCATTTGGCTTCAGCGGCACATGTCCGTACATTCTGGATAGCGATTGCTCAGAAAGTGGTGCTATATATTTGAAAGGATTTCAGGTTCTGGATTTTACTAATTCAAGCATCATCATTCGGCCGTGGCAAAGTGGAAATAACAAACCCAAATGCTACGAGGATGCAGATATCCTATCAGTTTTCAGACCACAATTTGGCCTTACGAATCGAAATATATTGCTGCTGGAGAACTGCAAAAATCCTGACTGCAAGTTCGATATTGCAGACTTCAGACACGTTGGTTCCAACTATTATGATGGTAGAGAAAACTGCACCAATATAGGTTTGAATAATTGTTTGTCAAATACGGATGGTAGCTGGTTGGCTTGGAAGTCTCTTGACGCTTCTACATGCAGACATTTTGTTAGCAGCTTTCTCTATCTGACGACTACCTTTAATGGTTCCATAACTCTTGACGTGGATAAGCTTGAATTGGCTTGGTGGGTGAACGACACATGCCTCCCGAGTTCTTGTTCTGCCCATGCTAAATGTTCTCAATTCCAGAACCCCAACAACAATAATGAAACGGTACATATATGCTCCTGCAATGAAGGCTTTCAAGGAGATGGATTTTCAGAGGGTCTAGGATGCTATAAAGGTAAACAAATGCCATGGTTTTCTTTGTTTATTTAAAGTTAAATTTTACTAGTTTTCAAGTACATATAACTGTTTTCTAATCGATAGTCCATTCTTGTTCCAGATTCGGGGAAACGCTCAAAAGCGGTCGTTGTAATATGCTGTAAGTTCCACAATTTTTTTATTTAACTTCGAATCCATTTTTATTCTCGTTTCTGAAAATAAACTTCGAATCCATTTTTATTCTCGTTTCTGAAAATAAACTTTACATGTCATGCCAATATTAAAACACTTTACACTGTGATAGAGCAACTTGTCCAAATTTTAATATATTTCTGTATTTTCATGTCATGTCAATATTAGAACACTTTACACTGTGATATGTGATAGAACAACTTGTCCAAATTTTAAATCCTTTTCGGGTTCCCGAAAATAAACTTGTCCCAAATTTCCAGTATGATGAAAAACTTGTCCACATTTTAAATGCCTTCCGTGGAATACAATAAAATCAAACCATGTAAATAAATAAAATTGGTTTCTACTTACGCTTTATTGAAATAATGGTCCCCAAATGTTTGGGGTCATAATATGGCGATCCAGAGTGAACCTACACTATTCCAATCATAATTGGTGTTTTATATCTCAATTTGTTTTATTAGGTTTTATATCTCAATTTGTTTTATTAGGTTGTGAAATGAAAAATAAATTGTTATTATTAAAAAATATTTACCCATTATCCAGAAAAATATTTACATTTATGATTTATCCATCATATTTCAATTTTTATAGGGATAATATCAATTTTATTTTTCATTTAGAATATATTATTTAATTTTGTAATTATTTTTCAAAAAAANATATATATATAAACCTCCACTGAAATTTAATTGGTAAGGGATTACTTGCAATTTTTTAGATGTAATCTTCCTATAGGTTGGACAATCTAAGAGAAAGTGCTTTTCATCTTCAATCTTCTTAGTGTCAAAACATAGAAATAATTTTGATCTTCTAGATTAGGGTTGATTACATCCTTACAATACCTTGATTTTATTTTTTCCTCTTTTTTATCACACTACATTTTCTCCTTAATTTTTGATTTGATGATAAATGATGTCTTCCATGATTCCCCAATAGTTTAGCCAAGACTTGACATCCTTATGCCATACTCCCTTGAGTGGATGTTGTTTAACTTCTTGTTATTTAGTCATAGAGGTGCTCTTGATGGGGGAAAGACTTTCCTCTATCTTTCTCCAGGATTCACCAGAGATACTACATCCCCACACTTCACATCCATAAAGAATAACAGGCGTAACAAGTCTCAAAGAGGAGTTTTTTCTTATCCAATATCCAAAGATCCACTGATTTGCAATTTTTTTCAAGCCCATAATAAGCTTTCCATCCCCCAATAATCCTTCCAGTTGAGCTTATGGTGAATATAGATTCCAAGATATTTGTATGAAGTCACTTCCTCCAAGTTGTTGTTGTCATATAAGAAGGTATGATAAGTGATCTTATTGGATTTAATGATCATGACCTTAGTCTTGTCATTATTAACAATCATACCCATATTGGAGCAAGAATCCTTAAGGATTCTTGATTAAAGATAGCTAGCTTGAGTGAATGACCTTAGTCTTGTCATTATTAACAATCATACCCATATTGGAGCAAGAATCCTTAAGGATTCTTGATTAAAGATAGCTACCTTGAGTGAACCTAATGATTAAAAACATGTGTTTCCACATAAAAAGTTACAAATTCAAAAAATAGTTTTAATATTCTAATTTAAAATTAACCATTTATTTGTAATTATTATTATTATTTTTATTCTTATTCTTAATCTCTTTGTAGTTCCACATATTCTTTTTAAACTTTGTTATAATAATGCTTTTAAACTTTGTTATAATAATGTTTTTAACCATATTAATATATTGAAGGAAATTTTAATCCATTATTTTTCAATAATTTAATTAATAAAATGCATTTTTAATCAAATTTATTTTAAGTTTTAATGAGTTTCAATATTTCTTAAAAAAAAATGATATTAAGAAAATGCAATTTTAATCAAACTTGTTTTGAATTTTAATGAGTTTCAATACTGTTAAAAGCAGTGATACATTAAGTTTTTCAATTTTTATATTATTTAACTTGTAATGGTATATTAATTATATATTTATATTCTCATTTTTAATAACCTAAGATTTTTAATATCATTTTAATATAATAAATAATAAAAATATTTAGTAAAGACGAGATTTAATTAAAAAGTGTATTTTTCAGACAGATTTTTTTAAAAATTTTAATACTGAATGAAATAATTAACTAAATTATGAAATATGAACGACCATGAAATCTCTACGGGACCCTAAGGAATATATTGTATGTAGGGTCTTAAACTCTATCAAGCCTCTCAGGGACGGACGTCCTTACTCTCTGATACGTTCGAATTCATGAAATAAAAACCAATGCTTCCCACTATTTGTTTTACTCCACTGCCAAAATTTTGAGCAAGTTCAATTATATTTCTTACCAGTAAACCTTTTATCGTCGCTGACGCACCACCTGACGCCACGATAAAAGGTTTACTGGTAAGAAATATATATATATTTCTTACCAGTAAACCTTTTATCGTCGCTGACGCACCACCTGACTCACATTATTGGCCATTCCATATATTTCTTACCGTAAACCTTTTATATATATTTCTTACCAGTAAACCTTTTATCGTCGCTGACGCACCACCTGACTCACATTATTGGCCATTCCATCGAGTCAGGATATATATATAAAATCGAGCTCCGTTATGATCCGTTTGTGAAATTTGTGGCATATTCTGTACTCTCCTTAGCTTTTCATTATACTGTAATATAATGTAATGTTAGTGTGAAAACCGAGCTTTCGTTCCTTTCGGTTTGATTCTCTTCTTGGCTGTATAAACGAGCTCTCTTTCCTTTTGTTTGATTTTCTCCTTGGTTTTATATTCAGCGGTCATTGCAGGAAGCGCAACAGTGGTAGGAATCTTCCTTCTCTGCTGCTTTTACAAAAGGTCCCATTGTGCATTCAAGACGAGGAGAAGCACAAAACGGTTGTTGTCTGCCCCTGGCGGTCCACTAAGTATTCCAGTGTATACGTACAGGGAAATGGAAATAGCCACAAAAGGCTTCTCCGATAAAGAACTTCTGGGTACAGGAGGTTTCGGAACAGTTTATGAAGGAAAGCTGCCCGGCAAAAGTGTTGTTGCAGTGAAGAAGATAAGGCATAGAGATACCCAAGGAATGGAACAGGTACTGAACGAAGTCAGGCTTCTGTCAAGTGTAGATCACCCAAATCTGGTTAGACTATTAGGCTGCTGCCTTGAGAAAAGGGAACCCATACTTGTCTATGAATTTATGCCCAATGGCACACTCTCTCAGCATTTACAGAAGGAAAGAGGTGAAGGTCTTTCATGGAGGACAAGAGTAACAATAGCGGCAGAAACTGCCCACGCTCTAGCTTACCTTCATTCGGCTCTAAATCCTCCAATTTATCACAGGGACATAAAGTCAAGCAATATTCTGCTTGATTACGATTTCAATGCCAAGGTTGCAGATTTCGGGCTGTCCAGGCTTGTTCTAACAGAAGCCTCTCACATTTCAACTGCGCCTCAGGGTACACCCGGGTATTTAGATCCGCAATATCATGAGAATTTCCACCTCACTGATAAGAGCGATGTTTACAGCTTCGGGGTGGTGTTGGTAGAGATCATAACTGCACTGAAAGTAGTGGATTTCTCCCGTAAGGAGTGCGAGATAAATCTAGCATTCCTCTCAGTGAAAAAAATTGGGGAAGGCTGCGTTGATGAAATCATTGATCCCTTCCTAGAAATCGACAAAGATACTCAGGTCAGAGCAGCTGTTCACAGAGTTGCTGAACTTGCCTTCAGATGTTTATCATTTGACAGAGACTCTAGACCCACCATGGTTGAGGTTGCACAGGAGTTGGAATTCATTGCATACGATAAATCCAGCCAGGATTCCACTGATAGCACAAGTACGAGCATTGATACTGACTCTCATGATTCAAGATCCCAATATCCTAAAATTTCAGGAGTAGCTGTTGAGTATTTATGGTTCAAGCAGTTAGATCTCTAAGTAAGCAATTTATATTTACTGTTGTTCAAAACTTCTCTTTACGGTTGAGCCACTATATGCTATTGTAGGGACAACAAATTGGAGGACATTGGCGTGATAATGTTTATAAGCTCATGAGATTCGAAATGACTTCCAGACTGTATAGTAAAGTATTATGCCATGGCACAGTTCTTGAGATTTGGAATGACACCCGTTGAACATTTATGCCAAAGATGTTGATGCCTTGTGCAATAAAATTATTGATGTTTAGAAATATTCTTTCAAACAATGTAAATGCTCTCTCAGATAAATTTGAATATTAATATTCACTCTGATGATTCAACTAGCCCTGGACTTAAATGCTCTCTCAAGTAAATTTGAACATTAATCTTTAATCTGAGGATTCATCCCGCCCTGGATTTCATAAACTTTCAGTAGTAGTTGTTCAGAACAAATGGTCTAGCAGTCAGAGTTCTAGGTAAGCAATTTACATTTACTATTATCCATAACTTCTTTGTTGAGCTGCTGTAATCTACTGTAGGGATAACAAATTGAATAGGCGATGCTCATTTCTTTTTATCATTTTGCAACAAAGTTACTTCCTTATGTTTACCAAATTACTTCCTTATTTTCACCAATATTTGTAGGAACCTTGTAACTCTCCTGGGTAATCAAGGTTCTATGCATCCGTTGGGAAATTTTCCATGAAGATTTTGGATGAGTTTTCATTTTAAAAATAATAACAAGATTATCACCTAGTTCCTTTATTTGTGAAGTCAAATATTCAAATTTACATAACACAACAGCAACATTATGATATGGAAAATGGAAACAGTAACTGTGACTGGTTGTTGCAACTACTTAATTCATAACAAATGAAATCCTAAAATTATAGAATTGCCGTGCCTAAATAAATCTTTGGCGTAGATGTTCAAAGGTGAAACCCAATACAAGTATGTGTATAATACAAAGGGAACGCCTTTCAAATTAAACACAGTTGGTTTCATAAAACTTAAAATTACAGGCCTTTATGAGCTTCACTTACGTAGTTGGGTTCAAAGACCTTTTCTTCCTTTAATTCTTTTTAAGTGGTTGCTTATTTTAGTCTTAACTAGGCATACAAATTTTCATGAAAGATAAACAATTTTTTTTACATGCATTTGTTGTTGCATTTGTTGTTTAGGTTTTTCTTTTATTTATTTTTAACCTTCTTCACCTTTTTCCCCTTTTTCTATGTTCTGTTCTTCTCCTAAATTCTCTTCTATATATTTTCTCGTTCTTGTTTATGTCCTTTTCAGAGCTCTCAACTCTTCCTCTTAATCGTTTTTGGTTTTTGGTTTTTTTTTCCTTGGATGACAAGTGATCATTTAATATCAATTGTTAAAAGAGTTATTTAAATATTTGATTTTTTAGTTTTTTTCACTGGAATTTAGTTAAACAATTTTTGGTGAAATCATTATTTTCTGTTATTTAAATTGTATTTTTAAATGTATAAATAAATTTAACACTCTCAAAAACCTTTAACACATTAAAATTATATAAACTCAATCACTTAAATCTAAAATTCCAACAATTTTTGATAAAATTTTTAACAAAATTGATCAAAAAATATAATAATAAAAACACAAAAAAATCGAACATTTAAATAAACTACCCAATGGTTAAATATGAAGACTAATCAGAAAACATAGAAGGTCTTGTGGGCGAATCCCAAAAGAATCTCCGCCCAAAACAAATACCCCGTGGTGGCAGTCAGACCGTTCGTGACAAATTAATCAAGGAATGAGGTTTGATCGAGCTTCACACGTGTTGTGACCCTGCAATGGAATCAGGGCTGGAATTTGACGTACCGTGGGACATATTTTTTATTTCAACATGTATTTGACATGTAGATAAAAAATTTACACGTCAATAATGACATGTATTAAAATAATAATGACATGTATTAAAATGTCAGACACGTCAAATTGACTTTTAAATACATAGATTACTCGTTAAAATTTACAGTAGGTAATTAGTATTACATTAATCGCCATAAACACTTTATAGGTATTTATTGGTTAAATTTAAATTTAAAATGTTTAAATTGTGTAATATATATTATTATTAATGTTTTATTATTATTATGAGGTTGTTATTTGTCATTAAATATATATTTTTTAAAATTTTCAATATTTTTATAATATAGTTATATTAAAGACTGTGACTTGTGAGTCGACTCGTAACTTGTAAGTATGGTTATCTTGTATTAGTTAGTAGAATTATTTTATAGTGACATATACTAATAATAATGAGTTATTTATAGTAAAGGTGCATGATCAATGATGACACTTGGACAATATTAGTTGAGGGAGTAAATGAATAATGCAGGTGTCCACATTCCAAGGGTGGAGTCGGTCTTCTCCACTCTAGCCCCCAAGACTGCCATTTGCAATTGCTAGTGCTTGGGAGAAAACCCTCTTTGAACTTCCAACATCACAAACCATGCTCTGCTGCCAGCGAGCGTCCATAGCCTTGACAGAGATATTTGCATACCCTCTCCCACTGTTCACTCATTTGGTATAGTTAACTTTGATTTCGACAGAATTCCCTAAGCGAGTGGGAGAGGATGACGTCTTTTTAATTTGCAAAGTGAGATGGTTTAAGGTGAATCCTTTGCTAGCTTTATCTTCAGGGTTCATGTAGTCCTATTCAGCTTTCCAACTTTCCCGTAAGGTTTCACCAGACCACTGAGTAAACCTTTCTAGATTTCTCCAGAGCTTTTCATCTGTGCAGGTTAGATAGAGGACTCTTCAAAGCAACCGTAGGTTCCTTGATGCTTCTTGTGTTGTATGTGAGAAACGAGTTAGGAACAATGTTCGCGATGTCGCATGATTTGAGGTCAACCATTGTCTTGCTAAACACAACCTTCAAAAGGGAGGAAATCAAAACAAAAAAATAAAAGTACTTCGCAGTCAACCTAGCTGAAACAACTCATGAAATACGTGCACAAAACATAAACTCTCTCTCTCTCTCTCTCTCTCTCTCTCTCTCTCTCTATATATATATATATATATATATATATATATATTAATGGAAATATTGTTTTAGGGCTTGGCCATTTACTGGGAGGGCGTCAGGTTCCACCCTTAGATTCTGCAACTGATAAGTGCCTGCCCCAATCTTCTCAGCCACCTAGAAAGGCCCAAGTCACAGATTCTGAAACTTAGAATGTTTCCCTTTTGGCTCATTTTCTCTATCCCATTTTAGGACCAAGTCTCCTACTTCAAAATTCTTCTCTTTAGCCTTATGCTTATTAAACCATCTTTTTACTATCTGTTGGTGGGCTATAAATTTTGATTTAGCCTTTTCCCTTTATTATTCTAACATGAGCATAGTGTCAATTCTTTGTTGTATGACCAATGAAGGATCTCCTCTGGAATCTTGGGCTAGTTGAAGAGATCAAAGATAAAGCCCGTTCAGGAGAATGGCTTCCTGCCTGTAAACTAGAAAGTACAGGGAATTTCCTATAGCTTCCTTGGGTGTGACCCTATCGGCCCATAGAGAATTATGTTGTAGATTATGCCAATTCCTTTGGTTGTCTGCAACTTTTTTCTTCAATATTCTTACCAGGTTCTTATTAGTTGATTCTTCCACTCCATTTCCCTGTGGATAGTAATTTGCAGAGTATCTAATTATGATTCCTTTGTCTAGAGAAAACTCTATCAACATGGTAGAAGAGAAGTAAGTTGCATTATCAAAAACTAGGACAGAAGGGACACCAAATCTTGTGATCAGTTGTTGTTCTATGAATTGGATTACCACCTTCTCATTTACATGGGTCAGAGGGATGGCCTCTACCCATTTCGTGAAATAACCGGTGGTAGTAAGTATATACTTATGTTGTTTTGAAGATCTTGGTGTAATCTCTCGTATGATATCTAACACCCATTTCTCCAAAGGCCTAGAAACAGTCACCGGTTGGAGTGGGATTGCTGCTCTCTTCTCTCTCCCAGTGCTTGCTTGACAGGGTTTTCAGTTTCTAGCGTAAGTGTGAGCATTCTTAAACAAAGTGCGCCAATAATAACCAGCTCTCAGTATCTTATGAGTGGTGGTGTTTCTTAAAAAATTTCCACTGGGAGTTCCATAATGGAGTTCCTTCAGAAATTTGTCTTCATCTTCACGTTCAAGACATCTTAATAGTACCCCATCATAATTAACTCGGAAGAGTACCAAATTTATGAGGCAATATTGTGCAGATTTTAACCTGAGAGCTCTCCTTTCCCTAGGGTTGAGATTTTTTGGACAAGTTCCATGGTGTAGGAGATAAGTTAGCTTCCCGTACCAAGACTGTTTTCCTGGGAATATGTATGAAACTTTGCCACACCATAATGCCATTTCATTCCAGAATCTTCATTTACTTGGTCCTGGGCTTCGACTGCGAGTTTGCATAACCCTTGCCATTTAACTAGTTTGGCAGCTTTTATATCTAGATAAAATTCTTGAACTACTGCCATCTAGTTCCTTCTTCTTTCCCCCATCTCCTGTTGGGTGAATAAGGATAGGACCAAAGGGTGAGGCATGATTACTTTGGTGTGGTTCTTGAGGATGTGAGACCTGAAGTGCTTTACTGCTTTATAAATTGCATAAGCCTATTTATCTACGGCAGGATAATTTAGTTTGACTCTTTGGAGGTTAGTAATCATGAAGGATACCAGGGCATCACAGTTCTCATGATCCTTCTGATTCAATACCACAACTAACGATTGGTCAGAGGTGAAAGTATAGAGGAAAAAATCTCTATTGAAATCGGGACTTCGTAACACGCGGGCTTGAGATATAACAGTTTTGATGTTTCTGAAAGAATCCTTTAGTTCATCATCCCATTTAAATTCGACATCTTTACAAATCATCTTTTGTAAGGGTTTTATATATTCCGTGAAATCGGGAGTGAATTTCCTCACAAAATTGATTTGTCCGAAAAAAGATTGCATAGCTTTCTTGTTGTGAGGCAACGAGAGTTGATCTATGGCCTTAATCCTTTCTGGGTCTATGTGAATGCCTTCTTGAGATATAATGTGGTCTAACATCTTATCTTCCTCGACATCGAAAATAGTTTTCTTAGGATTTAAGGATATACCGTATCTCCTACACCTTTCGAAAATCTGAGATAAGTGTTGGATATGCTCTTCTCCTTTCTTTGAATACACAGTTACGTCGTCTAGATACACTACCACACACTTGTTTATTAGTTCCTGAAATGCTACATCCATGGCCCTTTGGAAGGTCACCCCTGCATTGATTAAACCAAAAGGCATGTGTTTATAAGCGAAGGTTCCCCACTTGGTTCAGAAGGTAGTTTTTAAACGATCTTCCTTTGACATAAGGACTTGGTTGTAACCTCAGAAACCATCCAGTAGAGAGAAGATCTCCGAGCCAGACATGGTCTGTAGGAGTTTCTCCATTGGTGGGACTGGGTAATTGTCCTTCTGTGAAGCTCTGTTGAGGTTCCTAAAATCTACGTATAAGAGGATTTCTCCAGACGTGTTCCTCACAAGAACCAGATTTTCTACCCACGCAAAATGCCTAACCTAGAAGATGATTTTGGCATCTAAAAGTTTCTTCAATTCCTGATACATGAGAGGTTCCAGGGATGGGTGATACTTTCAGAGCCTCTGTTGGAAGGGTTTCACTTCATGTTTTAATGGTATAGTGTGTTGAATGATACGAGTGTCATAAGTTTTTAGATCTCGGTAGGACCATGCAAAGGCATCTTGATATTGTCTGAACATTTTGAGATAAGCCTTTATTTCCTCTTTAGATATAACCTTGTCGAGATTCACATTCTTTGGGTTTTCCAGGGTTTCGAGATTTATAGTTTCATGCAAGGTACGGAAGCTACTGGTCTTTGCATTTTTCGGCCCCTTATATCATTCCTTCATGTCAAAAAGATTTTCCAAATTAGCTATCCCTTTTGGGATTGTGCGATACTTTGATTTGTCAATAGGTTGACCTATTCAAGAATCCATTTCTATTGATTGTTCCTGGAATAATTCATCGTCAATAGCCAAGTCTTTGAAATTATCTTGGTTAGTTAGAAAGTTTATGATCTGTTCATCCCCTTCAAATACTTTCCAATTAGAAATATTGTTGGGCACCGATGGTTTGTAGAGTAGTCACACAGTGAATCGAGAGGCTTCGTAATCTTCTAGAGGTGACATCCTTGAAGAAGCTATGACCATGGAATCAACAATACTGTTCCTTGTTGTGGGGATCGTTGTAATATTGAAATCTTCAAAATTATCTATTAACTTATGCACTTCCTGTTGATAATTCTTTAGGTGTGGGGAATTGCAATGTATAGTATTCCTTACTTGTCTAATGATAATCTTCAACTCCCTGAAAACCTTCAATTCTTTGACGTTTAAGTCTATGTCGTTCTTTAACCCTTGTACTAGAGCTTCATACTCGACGATGTTATTTGTGCATTCGAATTCTCGTCTACAGGAAAGGAAATGATGTTTACCTTTTGGATCAATGAGGATGCACCCTACCCCTGATCCTTCCTGTGATTTAGATCCATCAAAATATATGGTCCATATATGTGAGCGAAAGTTAACCGTTTCTTCCTTCTTATTACTTTCTTTCCCTCCTATCTTTTGTCTAGTGATTTCTAGCACAGGTTCTTCACAGAAGAGGGTTTCCTCTCTCGATATTGGTGACTTCACTTGAAAAACCGTTTCAGAGTTCTGAGTGAGAGGGACATCATATGGAAGAGGGGAGAAGTTCCCAAAAAATGAATCGCAGGAATAATTGCCTAGAACATAGAAATATGTTGATGAGGGTTCGTTTAGGGTTTCTATATCAGTGACCGTATGTTTAATATATCTCTCCCTATCGATTTTGATCATATTATTGTATCCCTTTAGTGGTAGCCAAAGGTGTGCCCAGTCTGTACTAAAGTACTCGTTTAAATTCTATGACCAATCTCAACTTAGTAATAATCCATAGTCCTCTGGGATATCTACGACAATGATGTCAATCACTTTCACAAAATTAGGATGTGTCGCTCTCCTGATCATTACATCTCTGAGTTCCCCCATGACTTTGAACTGGGTTCTATCTAGTTGTATCACATGTTTATCACTTTTGAGAGGGACTACATTTAGTTTTTTATAGATATACAGTGGCATAATGTTAGAGGATGCTCTTGCATTGACCAAACAATTGTGGAGGTTCCCGTTGAAAACTTCGAACGTCAAAAGGAACGGTGGGACAAAGGGTTTTCCCTTCTTATCTTCTGAGCAGGTATTCACAATTGGTTTATTTACTAGATCTGTGGAAGTTAGATTTCTTTGTTGTTTATTGCATGTCGTAGGGTTTTCTACTGATTATAAAAGCTTGTAACAGGAAGTAGTTTTGTTGAGGAAATATACATATGTCCATAACCGATATATTAGCCTTCAACTTCTTCAGATCTTCAACTATGTTGTACTCCAGTTTGGGAAATTATCGGGTATGGATGCTAATAGGGTTCTTACTGGGAGAAAAAGGTGCTTTCGGGTGATTGAGAGTTGACCTTTCAAATACAACATCTCCCCTTTCAATAGATTATGAAGTCAGAGAGAATGGTTTTGCCAAGAAAAGTCAAGAAACCAAAGTTAAGACACAAAACAACAAGAAAAGCCTTGGAACCCTAAGATTGTTCATGCACACAAACAAAAACAAGAAAGATATCAATCAGTGGTCCAAGAAACTCATAAGAGGCAATCAAACCGATCTGGCAGTTGGAAATACAAAAACTCAAAATCAAACTTTTGAAAAATGATGTTCGCAGGTAGGCAATATAACACAGTGCGAGAATCACTGATTCTCCCAGGTGACCCTTGAGCAGGGTGCAAGAACCTCGCACTGAAACCTAAAGGTAGAGTGTGAACTCTACCTATTCTCGCAGGCTACAATAGAGTACAGTGCGAGAATACCTGAACATAGTCAAAAATTTGAAAAATGAAGTAAATTATGAAAAAGCCTCTGGACCCAAAGGGTCTATCAGGATATCCTGATGACTCAGAGATTGACAGGACAGGAGAAAAGTGAAACCAGAGAAAATGGCCACAGAAAAATACAAAAAGCCACAAAAAAAATGGGATTGTTCCCCAGTGGAGTCACCAATTTTGTTATTGGATAAATCTATAAGTGCGGACACAAACCGATCTCCCTAGATCCACCTGGATCTAGAACAAAGCAAGACAGAATAATACTCTTTCTCTAGATTTTGACTATTGAATTAACTAGGAGGCAAGAAATAATAACATACCTTATTATCGCTTCCTAT
>ML845428.1:0-36716 GCA_009831015.1 Picea engelmannii | reverse complement strand
CCTTTTGATGGCCCTTGGCTCTGACACACACACTTGCTCACTTGCATGAAGAAGATCAACTCCTTTGGATGAACTTGCTAGAGTCTCCAAGCTGTTGTAGCATCAGTCCTTCACACAATTCTTTCACTAATTCTCCAATGAATATTGCTTGACCTTGCTTGTTTGCTTAACCTTTTCCATGAGAATTCCCTCAATATATAGGAGAGAATGAATTAGTTACTTGGATAAGAATTATCCCAAAATATCAAGGAATCCAATACTAGGATAACCATTTGAATGCCATCTCATCCTTCTAGAAGATTCCCTTCTAGAAGCATCGAGAATTCATCTTTTTCCTTGCTTAAGAAAGAGTTCGCACCCTAGCAGTTCAACACAGTGCAAACTTCTCGCACCCTGGCTTAAGGCAGCCTGCGAGAATCATGCATTCTCGCAGGCAAATGTATTAGCAACCTGCAAACCTCCTTCAAAAATGATATTTCTGGAAAGAGAAGAAAGTAACTTTTCTCAGGAGAAAGTTCTTATGAAGAGCCTGAGTACACCATCATCCATACATCATCATGATGACCAAAATCATGGGTAACAACCCCTTCACTGTTCTCAACTCCATTGGCATCCCATTCATTTATCAGGGTCTCTCTAGAACAAGTAACCATAAACTCTTTGTTGGGAACTCAAGGGAACTCATTGTCAAGAAAACTACTAATAAACAACAACAAAAACTTTTTGTTATAGTGCAACTCACACGAAAGTTCAACTCAGGAACGCTCCAAAAATGCTCTAGCATGCTCCAAAATTCTCCCTCCATGGTTGCTCCAGCTCCAAGCTCTTCTTTTCTTCTCTCTGTTTTTTGTTCATGCAAAACATTTTTTGTTTAAAATTGTTGTAACTACCCATACAAATTACCTCTCTTTGGCTTCCTTTCTTGACTCAAACACTTCCCCAAGTTGATTATACATAGTCCCCATGTTCTAACTAACTATGGGATGTGACTTGTCACACCCATCCTCTTCTATGCATTCAAAGATTAGCTTTGGGGACACTCAATAAAAAAATAGATTTTAATACATAATGATAATAAAATTCAAGAATGTGGGTGGAATTAATAGACATGAATAATCCCCCTTGGACCCCTCAAACATTCTCCTAGACTTTTCTCTCTCTTGTGGATTAATTCAACCACCATCTTTATCCATATCCTCTTAGTAGTTAGCATCATATTTTATTATTAAAATTCATAAATACAATTTGCATTTACATTACTTGAGTGTAATCACACATTATACCTACACTAAACATTAATTAAACTAAAAATTATAGCAAGAATATTATAATACATCATTTCAAACTAAAAATAATAATTCAATTTTAAAAATTTAATAACCAAATTATAAATATAACTAAAAATGTTAAGTCAATAACAACTTTTAAAAAACTTAACTATATATATCCCTATCCATACTTTCTAGATTCTCAAAAACATTATTTATATATATCCCTATCCATACTTTCTAGATTCTCAAAAACATTCTTTATTCCATATTATTGACCATTTTCTTCTTAGCGTTTTTTTAAAATCATCTATTTATGATATTCTAATTGTTTTGAAGTATTTATAGTCTTTTCTTTTTCTTTTACAAACCTTTTTTGAATTTCATTATAAATAATTTATGATGCAAAAAGATAGTTATAGCTACAATATTTTGATTATTTAATTTAACTATATAAAAATGAAATCATCTCTAAATTAATTTGACAATGTCATTGGTCCATTTAAAGAGTATGTTAGTTGCACTGAGAGGTGTTTTTACAGTCTAAAATGAAGTAAATGTGTAATTCCTTCAGTACTTAACATAGCGCTGACATCCCCCAGATCATGGGATGGAGAAGCGAACATGGGAAGGGGTGGCTCTTCAAGGATTACACACACTTGTCCATGGCGTGACTCCCGACATCACACTTGGTAGCATCTCCTCTTAACATTTTTCTCATGAATACCATGTTAGTAAGTGCGCTCTCTATAGAGATGTACTCCCCCTCCTACCATGTTCAATCTGACTGTCCTTTTCTTGATCTAGTTGATTCTCTTGCCATGGCAATGAAGGTGCTCTTTATGGGCTATTTACAAACCCAACCTGTCTCTATCAACCTTCTTGGGTTAAGATGTCCCCTTCCATGGCCCGACCCTTCGCCACCTCCAACTCTGTCTCGTGTTGCTCTACACTCTTACCCTCCATTGGCTTGTTTCCTAGCCACACCTAATCTCTTTGGCGTGCTTTGGCTCTCTCCTATCACTCACTCTCTCTTCTGGTCTTTCCCCATGGCAAGGGGCAACTCTAGTCTTCGGTCGAGAAGGAGGAGAGGCAGACCAACTTCCTCTCGGGCTTAGATGAATGTTGAAGAATTCGTTGCTATATACCAAGCCAACTCCCCACTTGAAATTTAAGTCGATATTGACCTAGGTGAAGCATATACAAGAGTCCACAGACATTTCATTAAGGAAGAAGTTGTGAATGTTGAAACCTGTGCTTGGATTCTTGACATTGACTCTTCTCGCACTCAAGAAACCAAGTATTTTCAAATTTTGTTGTTGAATCATAGACCAGAAAATAAATATGTTTGCCAAGAAGCTCACACTTCACCCAACCTCAAATTTATGTTATTGTGATGATTGTGTTCCAAATGCTTAATTTTGATTATTAGGATTGTTAATTTTTTCACTTACTAATTTTAAAGGAAGTAAAGAAAGTAAGTCTCTCCCCCTTCCTCATCCTACATATCAATATATTAACTATACTACTAGAAGTTATTACTATTTTGTTCTCAAACTCCAACATCCTATCCTATGTTATGTGGTTCCATAGTTTATATGCTTTTTAAAATAATGTGACAAATAAGTTGTATTTTTCCTGATGGTCTCTTTTCCACTGGTAGACCAACAGCTCAGAGAATGCACATATTCTTCTTGTATTCTAGATAACTTACAAAGACTATAGTTAAAAATAAAATTCGACATTTGAATACCATATATTATGATATGGTATCTTCAAAACAAATTAAAAATTCAATTAAAATAATAACGGTCAAAGATTGCAGTTGTGTTTGTGTTTGTTTGACAGGTGGAAATGTAGAAAGATTACATGTGCCGACAAAATTACTCCATCTAAATATCTCTGGGTTGACATATTGCCAGGTAGAGTTGGTAGTCCACCTGCCCTCAAACTAAAAATAAATAGTCGCGTATGGCGCTGTAAGAAAAAGTCTCCGTTTTGAATGAGTCAGTGTACCCTTTTTTTCCTTTCTCCCTGCTCCGTGTAGATTTTTTTGAATGTCAGTGTGCAAGATCCTAGAGACGCTGTTAATAGCCGCATAATTGTTTTTTTGAATGTCAGTGTGCAAGATCCTAGAGACGCTGTTAATAGCCGCATAATTGCAAGTATCTGCAGTTAATAAGTGTAGCGCCTTTCGAATTGCAGAATGCTGGTGTAGTCTGAAAGGGCTTTATTCTTATACGGTAAGGCTCTCAATCATTTTCTTGTTGCATATGTTTATTTTGTACATTTTAGCGCAAATTTTCCTGTTGAATCGTTCTCTTTCCGCCGGATAAGATGGATCTATAGCGACTTAATTATATTTTGGGATGTATTGCAAAAATTCTGGCTTATACGACGTATTTTCACTTTTGTATCGCACAAATTCTGGTTTATATCACATATTTTTGTATCGCGTTACCTTCTCCTCACATATTATTGTTAATTTCAACGAATAGAATTCCACTGATTTTAACAGTAGAGAGGAGATGAAATTTTATATAATAGTAAAAGTTATTTCATATAATTATGATATTCATTGTTGTTTCACAAACATATAGATTACCAGAAAAAAGATCCACCAAATAAGCATAATCAATTCCAACCAAACCCTTGAAATTGTGACCTACATCCATGTCATATTATTTTCCCAACTGTGTGCTGTTATATAATCTTTAAACTCCTGCAATCCTTCATTCCAGGATTTTGTAAGTTTATCTCTGAAGCGATTGTAAGTTTTTGCAAGAGATTCCAGAAGATTTCAACAGTAATATGTATGTTCATCTTTCTTTCCATCAAATTCCAAACGGAGTAGTTAAGATTCATCCAGAAGACTTCAACAGTAATATGTATGTTCATCTTTCTTTCCATCAAATTCCAAACGGAGTAGTTAAGATTCTTCTCTTGTATTGTCAAAATTTGAACAGATTCGGAATTACTTATGATGAAATTTTGATTAGCACTAAAAGTTTTACTGTAATCTTATAATATTTGTGATGGAAAAAAAATATTTTTTTTTGGCCAAATTTTGATAATATTTGCAACAGAAAAAGGTCCTTTTACTACCACAAACACTTTTTAAAACTAAAAGATCAAACTGGCCCATTGTAACAGGAAAGAAAATCCTTTTGCTCCCAGATTGCATGGGGAAAAATAATTCTGTTGCTGCCAGATTGTATTAGGAAAGAGAATCCTTCTGCTACCAAATTAGTTTACTCCGTTCCAACTCAAAGATCAATGGAGGACGAAATCGTTTCAGTTTGCGAATACCGAGGTACGCTTCCCTGTCTTTCGGTCAAAGTACATCTAAATCGGAGATTACGCATGCAGACTGCAACGATAGACCGAATACATTTTGACTTTACTGCCGTTTAGAATTTAGAATGGTGTAATTCATGTATTTGATTTTTTTTTTTAACTTTTCAGGTTAATTATCCCGCGGCTATTCAACAATATGGTGAAATTGTAATTTTCCATTGTTGAATTGCAGTTTTGAGGTTGAATTGCAGTTTGGAGGAATATGTAAATGGATCTAGCGTTCTAAAAAAACCTCTGATCTCTTAAAAAACCTCTGATTTATTTGAACATGTAATCTTTACAACAATGCAGTTTGGAGGAATATGTAGATGGATCTAGCGTTCTAAAAAACCTCTGAACTCTAAAAAAAAAATAACCTATGATTTATTTGAACTTGTAATCTCAACAATTGATATTTGTAATTCCATTCCATCCATTCTTTCAAATTTAAATAATCATTCTTTCAAATTTCTAATCAATTTCTAAACAAAACTAATCAAATTTCTAATCATTCTTTCACATTTCTAATCGATTTCTAAACATTCTTTTAAATTTGTAATCATTCTTTCAAATTTCTAATCAATTTTTAAACAAAACTAATCAAATTTCTAATCATTATTTCACATTTCTAATCGATTTCTAAGCAAAACTAATCAGGCGATCATAAAAATTCAAAAAATCTAATACCAAGCCATTTAGAATTCCATTTCTATAGTTTCACTTTCTTTGAAAGTATCAACAGGGGACCAGATTACAGAAGGAGATTTAAAAAATACCACGAGACAACTACATCAATTATTTCTATATTAGAAAAGATTTTAGAAACCAATGAAAACAAATCAAGGAGAATTCCGACCATTTCTTTTCGAGACCAGTGAAAGCAAATCAAGGAGAATTCCAGCCATTCTGTTAGCTTTTCCAGTGCTTTTTCTACACAGGATCGCTCTGTTCACCGTTGCTGAAATTCCTTGCAACCGAACCTGTGGTTCAACAACAGTGAAGTATCCATTTGGCTTCAGCGGCGCATGTCCATACATACTGGATAGCGATTGCTCCGAAAGTGGTGATGTGCATTTGAACGGATTTAAGGTTCTGAATTTTACTAATTCGAGTATAATCGTTCGGCCGTGGCAAACTAAACACAACAAATCCAGTTGCTACGGGGATACAGGTATCCCCTCATTTTTCAAACAACAATTTGGCCTTACCAGTCGGAATGTATTACTGTTGGATAACTGCACAAAGTCTGAGTGCAAGTTCAATATTACTAGATACTATGATGGTAGAAAAAACTGCAGCGCTAAATCGGGTTTGATTACATGTTTGTCAAATACCGACGGTCCTTGGCTGTCTTGGAATTACCTTGAGGCTTCTGCTTGCAAACACTTTATTAGCAGCTTTATCTCTGAGACGGCTGCCATTGATACTGGTTCCATCAGATTTGACCTGGATAAGCTTGAATTGGGTTGGTGGGTGAACGGTGCATGTCGCCCGAATTCTTGTTCTCCCCATGCTAATTGTTTCAAATTTCGAAACCCTAACAATACCGAATGGGGACATATATGCAACTGCAAGGAAGGCTTTGAAGGAGATGGATTTTCAAAGGGTGTTGGATGCAAAAACGGTAAATAAATTGCCGGGCTTTCTCGATTTTCTTTTAAGTTCAATTTTGTTACTTTGCACCCTCATATAGATTGTATTTATAATCGATAATCCATTAATCTTGTCCAGTTTCAGGCTGCAAGGCGTCTGGAAACCTGTTCCGAAACTGTGGAAAACACTCAAAAGTGGTCCTTGTAATATGCTGTAAGTTCCTCAAAACTCTTGCCATGGCTTAAATCCGATTTTTTTAAAAGAGTTTTCAGATCTTATTGGTCCTTGCAATATGCTGTAAGTTCCTCAAAACTCTTGCCATAGCTTAAATCCGAATTTTTTTTTGAACAATTTTCAGATCTTATTTCATGTTAAGACATAATTATTAAGAATTGTACAGATTTTATAACAATCTTAGCTGCAGCATTTATAAAAGTTGTTTCTAGTTACTCTTTGCTCCATGTTGAAGGTTGTTTCTAGTTACACCTTACTCTATACTCTATGGTCCCCAGCGCTAACATTATATGGTAGATAAAATCGCAAATCAGTGTACCTTAAAATGTTTACATTTATCCAGCATTGCCTTGGGTATTACCTTAAAATGTTTACATTTATCCATCATTGCCTTGGGTAGGTAAAAACTTTCATTATGGCATTAAATAGGATTGTCAAATTAATCAAGGTAAATAGATACAAAACCTAATTAAAAGGGTCAAAAAGACATTACATAAATAAAATTAAAGCTTTTGCAACTATTTAAGTTAGATTTTAAGAAATTGTAGTAACAAATTTTGATGGGTAAAATTTAAATAAATAAATAAAATTTGGACCTGAATTCCTACCTTAAAAATATTTACAAATCCTCTATTTCCATGGACAACATTCCAAACTTTTGGTTAAAAGGCTCACTCTTCAATTTAGCAGTGAAGGCTTCCCAAAACCTTGGACTCGAAGCCTCATTCTCCATATTTTTAAAAGTGGGGATAAAAGTAGTCCCTCTATTTATGGGACCATTATGATTAGTCCCATTTTAGCCAAGAAATAGTCCCATTTTAGCCAAGAAATTAGGGAGGCAAATTTTGACTCATAAAACTAAAAAAAATAGGATTTCCTTGAAAGATTAGAATTCCTACCTTTAAAATATTTATGAATCCCTTATTTTTGTGGACAACATTCCATAGCATAAGGTTTTTTATATAAAAGACAAAGTTTGGGGTTAAATGACTTGCAAACTGGAAATATAAGGACATCAAAGACTACGAAGTTGAAATCTTAAAATTTAGAGGGTCTATCCTCATCCTTCACATACACAAGCTCTTCAGTTTAGGAGACATACACAAGCTCTTCAGTTTAGGAGTCAAGCAGGGCTTCTCAAAGCCTCGGAATCAAATCCTCATTGCACTTATTTTTAAAAGTGGGGATAAAAGCAATCCCTCTATTTGTCGGACCATTATGATTAGTCCCATTTTATCGAAGCTATACATAAGTATTTTGAAAAAAAAAGATTAGTATATGGCTAGAAAGCAATGGAAAAAGAGCTAAAGGCCAAGTCAGGTTCATAGGATGGCATTTAACTATGGACCACCTTGTTATGCTTAGGATCGTTGCAGAGAAGTGTCACAATAATAAAACCAATCTCCTTTGTTTGTTTGATTGATTTTAGAATTTTTTTTGACATGGTGCCTACGACTAACTTTTGGAATAAGTTAGAAGAGCTAAAAGTTCCTTTCTATTTGAGAGTTGTTGCAGTAAGTTTGTATGAGAGCATTATCGCTCATTTTAGGAACATTGAGTGTTGTTCGGAAGATATCAACTATAATATAGGAGTCAAGCAAGGTTGTCCCCTATCCTCTACCCTTTTTGACATCTACATTCACAAGGTAGAAGATTGCTTGGAAGTTACAAGTTGTGTAAGCTTGACTCTCCTTGGTATAGTCATCATCCTTCTTCTTTACACTAATGATATTATTCTTATGGAGAAGAGTCTCTATGATATCAATACGAAACTAAGGATCCTCAATAACTTCTTCTCTAGTATGAGTATGACTGTGAACACTAACAAAATGAAGGCTATAATAAGTAAATCCAAAAAGATCACCTACGATACTTTCATATATGACAACAATAGCTTGGAGGGACTGCCTTCATACAAATATCTTGGAGTCGATATTCATCACAAGCTCAATTAGAAGTATAGTGTTGAGAAACAAATAAATAGAGAGTGGAAAGCATATTTTGGATTTAAAAACAAATATAAATTAGTAGACATTTGGTTATGGGATAAGAAAAAATATAATATTTGAGACTCTTGTCACTCCATTTATCTTATATGGATGTGAAATTTGGGGATGTAGTATCTCTAGAGAATCCCAGAGAAAGGTAGATCATATCCAAAAGAATTTTATAACTTATAATCTAAAAATTAAAGGCAATAGACCCTATCATATCCTCATAGAATAATTTTTTTCCCCCATTGAGAGAACGAGTATGATTATGTACATAATGTACAATATCAAGTTTAAAAAAATGAATTATGACAAGAGGGTTCCAAAAATTGCTTCAAACTCCATCCCAAACCCCATTGGCTGAAGAAGGGAAGGCATAAAGATGTCAAATATTAGCTAAATCATTGGGGAATATGGGAAGAAGTCATTCTATAGAATACCAATAATATTAAAAATATTGTTACATCTAAATTTAAGAAGAATCTATGGTGTGATAAATAATTAGAGGACAAAATAAAATTAGGATATTACAAGGAGGTGGTCAACCCTAATCTAGTAGATCAAAAGTATCTCTTGGTTTTGACTAGTGCAAAGATGAAAACCATCATTGCTAAAATACAGACAAACTCTCACAAGCTGCATGGTGAAATTGGGTGTTGGACAATTTCCAAAACATCGTGGGAAAAAAATAATTGTCATCTTTGTGACACTAAGAGAGTTAAAGATGAAAAACACTTTCTCTTATAATGCCTTGCTTATACCCAAATTAGATCACACTTTCAAAATATTTGTGACAATTTCGACCTTCCTAACCTTCTAAATTATCAAAAACTATGGTGATCTTGCTTCGTTCAATGCTTTTCAAGCAGGTAAATAATTGTTTTAAGAAATCCAAGTTAAAGGTCATATATATCAATTATGGTCTCAATGGATGTTGATCATCATCCTCTCATTTTTACCCTAATATATTATTTAATAAAATTGTATTTTTATTTTTATTTTAATAAATAAATGTGATTTTCATTATTTTTATTTTTTTCCAATCATATATTATTTAGTTACATTTTATAATTAAATTTTTATTACACGTTAAAGATTGAAACAAAAGTATTATTTATAATTTTTATTAAATACAATAAATCATATATATTAAAAATTATATTAATTAAATTTTTAAATAAATGACGCATTTGTTTTAATGATAATCATAGACATTTAGTATATACTTAGAAGTTTAAATATTTACTTAACTAAATCATTGGAAATAGTAGAAAAGATAAAGATATATATTAGATTTAGTTTTGAAAATATATAATTGCACCAATCTCCATAACATGTTACTTTGTAGGATTAAATCATAGGATTAAGGAAATAATGGAAACATCGTTTCCAAGTTATTGAATAATAAAAACAACTTAACAAAGGAAAGAAACCAATTTTATTCATTATTAGATTTTACTATTATCAATGTACTAAGTCAACAATTATTCATGATCACAATTTTTTTTAATAGTATTTTAAGTTTTGTGAAACGAGTTTTACTTGAGAAATGTTAAATTCATTTCCATTTTATTAATGTTAATTTTGTTTTTTAAAATGAAAATAAAAATATACTTTTATTTATTTAAATTAAAGGTAATGATTTTTTGAAAGAATGTGTTGGTCTAGAGAAAAAATGAAATTAGATAAGATGGATTAAGGAAAATGTTATGGGAACTTGTGCTTTGCAACCTTATTAGTTTTAGGGTTTTATACCTTTAATTGGAAACATGAAGCCTCGTGAGCCTACTTTTGACGCTCTAATCCATTATGGAAGTGCTTACTTAGACGCATCCTAATAAGTCCTCCTTCAAGGATGTTGTTGCGGGATAGGATTTCTCCTATCAACCTTCTTCAGGAAAGGGCGCGGCATGAAAGGATCTTGTGCGTGGGATGGACTTTGACAAGGACAAACCAAAAGTAAAAGTTTTGGCTAGTAAGCTTCATAATGGATGATTGACCAACTCAAAGGAAAACTCTAGGTACAATGTAACCTCACCTAATGTAGGAAACTATATTTAGAACATGAAAGACCACATGGTCATAGACAAATGTATGGGCATTTGACCCTCAAAAAAGGATCTGATAATTTGGGTCAACACTTTATGGAAGATGAAAGGCCAAATAACCTGAAGATAGGGTTCAAGGGATCTTTTACTGTGATAGTTGCCTATGTTGATGACATAGAATGTATTTTTAGGAAGGTCTTTATTTCTTCAATTCAACCAATCTCCATCTAAGGTATTGGACTAAATGCTTTTGTATTAAGAAAAAGAACTTTATTGAATCTCATGTGTGGATCAGAATGTACTCCCTCCCATAGGAGTTATGGAAAAGAGAAATCCTAGAGGGCATTGGAAACACCTTGGGTCCTTTTAAAATATTGGAGGTCACTAAGTTGGAACAATATACTTTATATATAAGAATCATGAATGTGGTAAGATCTCTTCCAAATTGCAGCAACATCTATTACCAATATTTGTAATTGGTCCATACCTTAGCGTATGAACATATCTCATTCAAACGATGAAAGTGTCATGAACATGGACATCTATTTCAGGATTTCCCTTTAAATCATATGAAAAATATCGACAAAGGAAAGGAACCTGGTGATCAATAAGGGTTTACATATGTTCCTAACAAAATAAAATCAACAAGGAAATCCTTTAACCAAGTCCCCCCCACTCCATCCCCTAGTATAAAAAACACATTTTAGGTTCTTGACAACGCAAAAGAGGGCCCCCCTTTGGAAAGAAAAACATCAGGAGTCTCTGAATCATATCCCAAGGAAGACAATACAAATGAAGATTATCCGAAATGACAGAAAGGAGATCCAAAGAATTCAAACATTGTATCTCAAACTATTAATGTAATAGAGAAGAATATGAGAGTTGAAGAAGAAGATTGTTAAGACTCAAAAGAGGAGGACCAACAAATGAGAATGGGAGCTGCAAATATAGATATTGACATCCCATCCCTCATTGCATAACATGGGGAACTCCACCTTACCAACCTTCAAGTGCCCCAATTGTGATAACTACAAAAACAGCTCCTACAAAACAAATCGAAAGTACGTAAGCCCCCATCAAACCATATCCAACTAGAGAGATGGAAATCAATACCTCCCTTAAAACTTAGAAAAATCCAAATGCAGAGGATACGAGAGTCTGCAAAACATCAAATAAAAAATATGAGGAAGCAGGTTTCCCCTTAGCAAACTCGGGCTAGACCATTGGCTTGCTAGATAAGTATTTCTCTTCCCAAACCAAAAGATAAAATGAAATTTATATAGTGAAACATAAGAGGCCTCAATGCACCAAACAAACATTGCATGCTAAAGAAAAGGATATATAAGGAGAAACCTACAATTGTTCTTCTTTAGGAAAAAAATGTGACAAGGATACCATGACTAGTATAACCAATAAATGTTGAAAGTCAGGTGAAGTGACGGAAATGATAGCTACATGATTTACAAGTGATCTAACAATATTATTGAACCTATAACAAATCAGTCTCAATTGTTTTGTGGAATTAGCCAATTTCCTCTTAGAGGAATACAAACTCAAGGAATCTCGGGACCAAGGCTCTATCACTAATGTATATGGCCCTTCCAATATGAAATTCAAGCTTCCCTTCATGGGTTCTCTCAAGGATTTGGGGGAACTTGTCCAAGAATATAATAGATCCTAGGTAGAGACTTTAATATGATTACTTATCTCCAAGAGAAGAGAGGATGCCTCAGGAAATTACACTTTGATAATGTAGCTTTCAAGATCTTGATTGAAGCCCAAAGACTCGTATACATTCAAAATTTCAATGGTTGTCATACTTAGAACAATAAAAAAATGATGATCTCACCAAATAATTGTAATACTAAATCAATTCCTAATGTCTGAAGCTTTATTCCAAGGAAAATTCTAGTTGAAGAAGAAAGTTCACCCTAGACTCGCTCTGATCATTGGGCCAATTAAACTATCTTGGAATATCTCCCTAGCACCAAGGTCTTAGCCTTCCAAATTCATGAAATTTTGGTTGGACCATCCAGACTTTATGTCAAATATAAAACAATGATGGATGGTCATAGGTTCCAACAAAGGTTATATAATGTTTTAGTTCCCTCAAAAATTAAAGTAGGTCAAACAACAAATAAAATTATGGAACAAGGAAGTCTTGGACAACATCTTCCATGAGAAAGAGAAGATAGAAAATAACATGGAATCTCTATAGGCTATCATTATTATAAATATAAAAATAGAGGAGCAAGCATCCCGGGAGGAGCATCTTCGTAAGGAAATTGAAATGAGGGAAAAAAAGAAAGAAATCTTATGGAGGAAAAATTACAGAATACGATGGTTAAAAGGAGATAGAAACTCAAACAAATTTCACAACTCTATGCTCCACAAAAGGAATAACAACCACATCTCTTTTCTAAAATAATATTTAGGACAAATACTATAAAAGCATGAGAAACTTGCTAAGAAATTGAAGGATCACTTTAGCCAAATATTAATGGAACCTCCAATGGAAAAACATGTTTCCATAAACAATATTTTGGACTTAATATTGTCCTTGGTCCATTCAGAGTAGAATCAAAGTCCCTTAAATCCTATATCCTTGGTGGAGGTGGTAGCTACAGTGAAATCCATGGCTTCAAGAAAATCTCCTAGACTGGATGGGTTTACAATGGACTTCTTTCAAGCTTGTTGGTCAATTTTTGGGGAGGAGGTTTGGAGGGTGGTCGAAGATTATCAGGTCTCAAGTAATATTTTACATGCATGCAATTCTACCTTTATTACTCTTTTCATCAAATATTATAACCCTCAATTTGTAGACAAGTTCAAAATAATTTCTCTCTACAATGTTATCTATAAAATCATCACCAAAATTATTTCCAATGGGATCAACCCCATCCTACACAAAATCATCTCATAAGAACAAGGTGGGTATGTGGAAGGTCGACAAACCTTATATGGAATCATTGTGGCTCATGAAAATATTCACTCTTTGAAAACCACCAAGCCCCTTGGAATGCTCTTGAAGCTAGACATGTCAAAAGCTTATGATAGATTGAATTAGAGTTTTTTAGAACAACTTCTTGTAGTGTTTAGCTTTTCTCTGAATTGGTTGGCATGGGTTAGAAACCACATCTCCTTTGATTTATTTTCCATTCTGATCAATGGATCCACCTTTGACACTTGCAATCTCACCAGAGGAATTTGGAAAAGCGAAAGTCTCATATTATCTTTTATAACACCCACCTTGTCATTGAGCAAAACATTGACATAATGCTTAGTTTCCAATGGGGCTGTATTCCTTCCAAATATCTAGGAGCTCCACTTTTGGTCAATTCCCTTCATAATGCCTCATGGGAATATCTTCTCTCTGATCTTGAAGACAAATTGAAAATTTGTACATTTTGATCTCTCACGCTCCCTAACAAGATTACACTCGTCAAATCAGTGCTTTAATACATTCCCCTCTACCTCTTCTCCATCATTTTTTCCCCTTCCAAATTCTTTCAATTTATTTTCTCCCTTCAAATATCCTTTCTTTGTGGTGTTCCTAGTAGAGAATGAAAATGGGATCTCGATTCCTTAGACACTATTTTCCTTCCCAAGCAAGTTGGGGGGTTTGGCATCAAAGACCCGTTGATCATGAGAAAACCCTTCCTTCACAACCAAAACATGGTGATGTTGGACCAATAACAAGGGGGGACTTTGGAAAAATATTTGGAAAGATAATTATGGCAATCAAACCTTCAAGTAAGAAATCATTAGGTTGAACAAGGTTAGTACTATCTCCTTAATTTGGAATAACATTTTGGCAAACAGAGACCTGATGTAGAACCAATCCTTTTGAGAAATTAGATCTAGTGAACAAGCATTGTTTTGGGAGGATGCTTGGTAGCAGGAACATATATTTGACATCAATATACTCCTCTTGTAAGACAAAGACAAACTCGAGTCCCTAATATGGAACAAAGTAAATTAATACTAGTGGGGATTGGATTAAATGGGTCTGGGATCCTACAAGACTTGGATATTAGTAAATGCATGGATGCCCCAACTTTCCCAAGTGGAAGCAGACCTTCTAGAATTCCACCTAAAGGAAAGGAAAATCAATATCCTTGAAGGACAAGACATTCTATGTTGGGGCTCTCAAGGCAGTGGTAAATTTAGTGTTAAAATGGAATATTATTGGGAAGTCAACCATGCCACTTTGGAATAAATAATCATCTATAAAATGGTCTAGAATGAAAATTTGTGGCCAAAAGTCTCATCCTTTATTTGTCTCCTTGCTTGAAATAAAACCCTCACTTGGTTTTGTCTCATCATCGGAGGATTTGAAGGCATGTCCACATGTTACATGTGTGAAAAACATGAGGAAACTATTAAAAACCTCTTCAAAAATTGTGAAGAGGTCGTCAAAAAAATTTGGGATAGAGGAGATTTGATTTTTAGACAATCTAACATAAAAAGGAATAGTATTTGTCACACCCTAGAGACTTGGAGATAAACTCCATACAACAACTACATTCTCAAAAAATCTTGGTGTATTTTTCCTAGACATATCCTATAGACATTTTGTAAGGAATGTAATTGCCAAATTTTCGAGTAGAAACGTCAAAAAAATTATGACATCTAGTTTAGAATCCAAGCCATGGTCTAGAAATCTATCAACTTCTCTCCTTGGCTAACAGATGCAAATATTATTTAAGGAAAGGATAAAATTATGTAACTAGACTGGAAGTTTAGACTTGATGCTCTAGCTTCTTCCACAAGGTATTCACTCAATGAACCTATGACATAGAACCTTTGTTCATGGGATATTAAACAATACCCCTAATTTCACTAGATATTGATAAATACCTCCCAAAATACTTTTGTTGAACCCCCCTCCCAATACATATTTCCATTAAAATAAACCCATATTTTTACTAGATACCCCCTTTTATACCTCTGAATACCTATAAACAACTTGATACCCACATCTCCCCCAATACCTACAATATATTGACTCTATTTTTCACAATTAAAAAAAAACCTTTATGAATGAACGTGATAAGATATCGGTCAACAAGGTGAATCCCCCATGGCTTCTTCTAGGAGTTTCAAAAGGGAAAATCCCTCACCTAAGAATTGGATAAGACACCCTCCAGGATTTATCAAGTTAAAATTTGATGGTGCAACCAGGGGAATTCTTGGTCCAACTGGGGTTGGATGTGATTTTAGAAATGACAATGTGTTATCTCTATGTTTTGACATGTTCGACAACACATGTATTCCAACAGAGGATGGACACTTTCAGTAACCACTCACACAACCAAATCAAATATCAACACACCGATGTTTTTACATGGTAAAACCCCTATGGGGAAACATCCACAACCCCAGCCAACGTGGCCACTTGAAGAAATTTATTACTGGAAAATAAAAAATATTACATAGACTTTCTCACAATTGATCATCAATAAATGACTCTCCATGCACTTTAAATAGAGATCATGGACCAATTGGGTGTTAAGCCACAAATAAATGTAGCCATTAAGATCTCGGAGAATATGAACCCTCATATCACTCTATGTCAGGAACATATCATGACGGTCGGATTACAAATGAAAACTAAATAAACACACTTTAACCTAACGACACATTAGACCAAGTTGATCTTAACTAAATCGTAAGAGTCTAAATATCTTAACATCCCCCCTTAAGAACAACTTGGGATAGGATTGAAGGATTTACAAAGATGACACAATAGGAGAAGGAAGGAGGCATTAGAGAATATCCCCGCTTAATGAAAAATTTTTGAACTCCTAACATATATCGAAGTTTGGAAAAATTCACTTATATAAGAGACTTTGTGAATATGTCTACAACTTGATCTTTTGTAGGGAAAAGAGCACTTTAATAACTCAATCATGAATGGGTTTTCTAATGAAGTGCATGTGTAGCTCAATGTGTTTTTTGTGTTGATGTTGAACTGTATCTTTGGCGATCTTGATGGTGCTTCGATTATCTCACCATAAGGTGGTTGGATGCTACTATGGAATCCAAACTATGAAAGGAGTTGTCAAAGCCACAAGGATTCTTGACTTGCATTAAATGTTGCTCGGTACTCTACTTTTGTTAAAGAAAGAGAAATATCTTGTTGTTTCTTACAATCCCAAGTGACAGGTCCATAACCAAGGATGAAAACATAACCTGCAGTAGACTTTCTATCATCAGGGTCTCCGGCCCAATCCAAATCAATGAAACCAACCAACAAAGGAGTCCCCCACGAACTATAATGTATCCCAAATTGAAGTGTACAATTGACATACCAAAGTATCCTTTTAGTTACTTTCTAATGGATTTCATGGGGTGTTTTCATATACCATGCAACAAGACCATCATCAAAGTAAATATCATGACATGTATGAGTCCAATATACGAGGCTACCAACTAAATGACGATGCAAAGTGGCATGAACTTCAGTAGTAGTACATGTGGAAGCAATTTTGACTCCAAACTAGAAGGGAGAAGGGGATGGTTTAGAATCATCCATGTGAAAGTGACAAAGAAGGTCACAAGCATACTTAGACTGGGAAAGAAAAATTCCTTCCTTGGTTTGCAAAACTTGGAGGCCAAGGAAATAGTGGAAATGGTCTAAGTCTGTAATTTCAAATTTATTTTTAAGGAAGGATTTCACATGGGTTAAAAGTTTAGTGTTACTATAAGTGGGGATAAGGTCAACAAACTAAAGAACAAGGATTATGAGATGGCTTCCTACTTTCTTGGTATAGACATTAGGGTCAGAATGACATCTAGAAAAGTCGATGTCAAGAAGAAAATTGTCCATTTTTCCAAACCAAGATCAAGGAGCTTGCTTAAGACCATAAAGATATTTCTTAAGGAAAAAAATAAGGCTGGAGTCATTCTAGACATAGCTAGGAGATTGTTCCATGTATATTTCTTCTTGAAAATCCCCATGCAAGAAGGGGATTTTAATATCCATCCGATGGACCTCCCATTTATGTGAGGTAGCAAGGGCTGGAAAAAGGAAGATATAATCCATTTTGGATATGGGGGAAAAGGTTTCATTATATTCAATGCCTTAAGCTCGAGAGAACCCTTTGGAAACTAACTAAGCCTTTTGTCTTTCAACACTTCCATATTATGCATACTTATTTCTATACACCTATTTACTTTTGACAATTTTGGTTCCTTTCTGAAGAGGTACAAAATCCCAAGTATCATTCTCCATTAAAGAGTGATACTCTTCATTCATTGTTGTGTCTAAATATGGATGACTTGAAGATTCTAGAAATTTTTATGGATGATGAATCTCTACAAATTGACCCAAAAGAGAAGAGGCTCGCTGGAACTATGAATGTGTTCGACATTGATCTGAAGGATCACTAGCAGGGATAATTTTAAGGATGGAAATTTATCTTAAAATGTAGAAACCTCAGTGAATATTACTAGTTCTTAATATGCAATTTGTAAGGTCTCCCGTGACACCAACCGAGCATGCACACTCCTTGGGAATATTTGGTGACGTAATGAGTGAAGATAACAGTGAAGAAGTGATCAGTTAGGTGAACAAATACATTTGGGTGTAAGCAGAAGAACCTTGGGCACATTATGGCGATGTGTGAAATCAAGGGAGCACACACCTTACTTTCCCTAAAATGATTGACAAAGACTTGGGTTGTGTTTGGAAAAGGGCGGGGAAGCTTGGGAGCATGCCCAAGGAGTGGACCCATATTCCCTCGACAACATGGGTGTGTTTGAGAAATTGGCTGATCCCATTGACACATTCCCGAGGAGTCACAACAGTAAACACAAAGATTGCACAAGGAAAGGGGTGTGCTCCTGTCCAAGAGATGAATGCTTGATGGGCACATGGCCTATGGATGGGTGTATTGGGTCCAAGGTGGGGTGCGATGAGTTGGTTGAGTGTGAGTTCACAAAGGGATGTGACACACCCAAGAGACATGACATTTTTCACAAGTGATTCTTGGAGTCCATATAAAAGCAAGGTTGCACAACCAAAGGAAGGCATAGACCAGTTTTGGCAAGAGATTTGGAGAGAAAGTTTGAGGAAAGTCTACAGTAATGAACTGAGGTAGATTTTCCAAGATGGAAGACAAGTAACCAAGAGTTGGATGTTTTGGAAGGTTTTGGGGATGTCTAGAAGCGTGGGTTTGTTGGAGGCATGTGTGGGAAGAACCAAAATCTATGTTAGCTTGGTGAAAGTCTGCAGAAATGAAGGGACAATAAGTCTACGATTTTGGTGACATATGAGGTGGACCACAGGTGGTTGCGACATAAATTATTGGTGGGATGAATCTATTCTTGAGTGTCTTGGTGAGGTGAGGCGAGTCGTGTGACTCATTTGAATTTGTAAACCAAGTCGATAGATCTCATGTTGTAATTATTGCACAGTAACAAAGACTTAGATGGGTGTTAGGCATGGTTTGTGTCGCCTGCACTATTTCTGTGTTTATATTCATTTGTTCCATAATCGTTCTCTTGGATTCTTAAATAAGACAAAGTGTTAAATTGTGTTAACAATTGTCTAAGTAAGCAAGAGTTGCACTAGAGTAGGAGTGTGACTTGTCGGTAGCCTAGAACATAGTAAGGGTATGCTCTAGGTGAAGAGGTATAGTCCAGACGAAGTATTCTTGGTGTTCCAAGTGACCAAATAAGAACCGTTGTGATGTCACATGTCCTTAGGATATGAACAATCACAAGCTTTGATTAGGTGTCATGTGGGGTTGTGACAGGATGTATCAGAGCATACTTTAAAGAAAATGTGGTGAGCTCTTCACCACGTTGTCACCTTTGTGACATGTGGTATTAGAACATATTTGGCTCTTCACCACTATTGCAGCCAGTGGGGGAGGGGTGCACTTGTTTGGAATAAAGTATGGGAACAATATTGGTGAGGGTTCGACGAATTGACCCATCATAGAGACAACCTCAGCATAGACTTGGTGGTTTGTGATGGAAGTGAAAGACAAATTTACGAACAAATTCATGACTTGTGTGAAAACCTGGTTGTACCCCATTAGTAGGCTAAGAGCATAGTTTCATTGGTGAATCGTGCACTTGGGAAAGGCGGATGAACACACGACTTCCACATAACTTGTTGCAATACCCAAACACATAGTTGAACACAAAGGTAGTTGGGCATAGACATTGATGAATGGTTCGACAAGGTGAGTTTTTATATCACATGTGGTTTGAGCCTAATCATATGTGCATAGGCAGGCCAGGGGAAAAGTTTGTGAGGGAGAACTAATCAATTCGATGTGTAGACAAATGCAAGACTCATTGTATATTTGGTACAATGCGAAGGAGTTGCAAAAAACTCTTGAGAAAACCAAGTAATGAGGGTCAGGAAACGAAATGGATGGTGCATGTGATGAATATTGGAAGGTCAAGAGAGATAATGCAAGTCAATGATTCAAGAAACTCCACGAGGCTTTGGAGACGATGTAAAAATTTGATGCACATATAAAGTGTAAGATCAATAGACTAAAGGAATTGGTGGTGAGGACTTATACTTTGGCAATGGATACATTGGGAGCACTCGGGGAGGAGAGCATCCGACATGGAGGTAGTGTAGTGACAAAGAATCAAACTAGACCACTTGTGAGGAAAGGTAGGTTGATTGAGTGTTACCTTTGTTCACAAAATCATTTTATGGTGAAATTCCCAATGAAAGGAAAGTTGGCTTTGATGGTTGAGGAGGAGGATCAAATCACACCAATAGAGGAAGAGTCAAAACCGTTGGTAGAGATGGTTCAAGGGAAAAAATCAATGGAAGAGATGAACAAAGTCATGGAAACATTGGTGGAACACATCCAAGAGTTCAAGGAAAGAGGTCAAGGACAATTTTGACAATTGACATAGTTGAAGGACTCTACTTTATGGACACAATGATAAGTGGACTGAATATGGTAGCTTTGATTGACACTGGGGAAGAACATGATTTTTTGAGTGAACGAGTTGTGAAGTCTCTTCATCGCAACCTGAGAGTTGCATTGAAACGTGCAAAGTGTTGATTCAACAATGATGTTGATGACAATGATTGTTCATTCAAAGTCATTGAGATTGGGGGAGTGGTTTGGAAACATCAATCTATTGGTATCTTCATTGGAAGATCATGCGATGAACTCAGGATTGGACTTCCTCAGACTTTCCAAAGCAACTTCACTCATTCACAAAAGTTGCTTTGTATTCTTGGATGAGGCTATAACACTAAGCGCACCCTTAATGACGAAGAGGAAGCTATAGAGGATGTGTAGGATCTCTGTGATCAAGTTTGTAGAAGGAGTTGGTCAGAGCACCGATGATCCTTTCAATGTGACACAGTAACCAAAATTCATCCACACAACATCATCTTTGAGTAGTTTGGGGAAAGAATAATAACAACAGATGATGAAAAAGACTTCGGTGAAAACAACCATGGGGAAGGTTGGTCAATTCAGGAACCCGAAGAACCATGAACATGAGTGTAAGAAAGAGTTGGACTCTTCACTTTCCTTGGAGTAGGAGGAACATCACTAAGTGAATAGTCATCAATAACAGACGATGGGAATTGTAGAAGATCGGGCATGAAACTTACCCACTGCAGAAACTCCAAGATATGAACCAAGATAATGCATGGACATACTCACTCAACCATATTTGGAGATAGATGTGGAAGAGGTAGGAGATGAGGACTGACATCCAACAATGATCATAAAATTTTGTAGGAAGGACATGGGGATATATGACTTCCAACTTACTGCAGAATGAATTGAAGAGTTGGGATGCACACTGAAGGAAGTTTGTTTGGTCATGTGATACTTGTGAATAAATCATAAGTCAGACATGATGTATGCCAATAGCCTTGGTTATTTCTATTGGGTACATTCTTCCTGATAAACAAATAAGAAGGGAATGTGTTTTCAGGAGCAAGAAGCATGAATGGTGATGCCTAGCAGAGATGTCATCGAAATACTCAATTAGGGAAGTTGCAAGACAACAGATGAGTCGTGGAGGTGATTTTCCAAACTGAGACAAGGGGCAAGACCTTGTACAAAACCAAAGGGGTTCGACTAAGTAAGAAGAACAAGTTGATATTTCATTGGGTGACTCAACAAGAGAAAGAGGAGTTGGACAAGATGATGATGAGGCCGACATAAAAGGGTTTGTTGGATGTGGAGACGTGCATTCTCTAGTGATGAACATGACAATTGGACTAATCATCCAACCAATTTGAAACTTGAGAGGATATAATGTACATGAAACACAAAAAACATAGTTGAAGTATCGAACCCATCATGGGTTAAGAGCATCCAACACTTGCGCACACTTTGCATAACTTTCTAATGGGATTTTACTTGACAACAATGGTTGAGGAAGCAACAGTCGTTCAATGGTGACGAGATCCAAAGATGGGGCATATATTCCATGGAGGTCGACAGGATTTTCTGAGAATGACAATAACTTGGAGTGGGGGGCAATGTGATGTCTCCCATGACACCAACCGATTGCACACGCTCCTTGGGTATATTCAACGATGGAACGGATGAAGAAAACAAGGAAGAAGCAATTGGTTGGGTGGAAGAAGACGTTTGGGTGTGAGCATGAGAATCTTGGGTGAATGATAGTGACGTGAAATATCAAGGGGGCACACACCTTACTTGCCTTAAATTGACTGACAAAGACTTGAGTTGTGTTTGGGAAAGGGTAGGGAAACTTGGGATCATGCTCAAGGAGTGGACCCATCTTCCCTCAGAAATATGGGCACATTGGAGAGGTTGGATTACCCCATCAACACACCCATGAGGAGTCACAAGGATCATCACAAAGAGTGCACAAGGCAAGGGGTGTGTGCCCAAGGATGTAACACACCCAACCCCTAAGTACCTTTTTAAGGGATGGGGCATCGAATTTTCATCTTTTCTTAATCATCTCGAATCCTCTTCCCTAGGTCTCCATCATCATCTTCTCGTCAAGAGATTTCCAACGACTGTTACCATGCTCAAATATGATCTATGGATTGGAATTTATGCCCTTCCGAAGCTCTTCTGACATCATTGGTCAAGGGATAAGTGGGACCCACGTGGGTTCACCTCATTCACATGATCCTACCTGGCATGAAATCTACCAAGGTTGTCACCATTTAGTGATGACATGGTCGTTGGAGGGGCACATACAGGGGATGTTCCCTGAAGTCCCAGAGTTCCCCAACACTCCTGCATCTATGTTGGAAATCCATCCACCATTAAATTCAATGGCTTAAATTCTCCCTCGTTTAACAAAAAGGCTTAAGGGAGTTTAGCGTTCAACACTTTAACGCATAATGCCCTTTTCTCTATTTTTATATCCTCCAGATTCCTGAAACCCAGGAATCCTACCACGTGGCTTCGGCCTTCGACCCTTTCGACTTATCCAATATACCACACCCAAACCTCTGAAGTTATGAAACCCGGACTTTTGAAGGGTCCACACTTACATGTGGTGGCATGTTAAACATAGAAGCAAGGACAGGTAGGTTTGAGCATTTGGCCAGCTAACCCCAACGTCTCAGATTCCCAAGTTTCCTGAAGTCTCGAACTCCTATTGCCCCAAGGTATTCCACCAACTATTAGGCTAGTGTGTGCCAAGGTGTTAACACGCGACATAGGGCAGAGACGACACATGGCCCCATCAATAGGTTACATGTGTCACGTTCCAATTGGCATATAAGGTCTGTAAAAGGCACAAATCAAGGTCACATGTGGCATGTTGAACATGGGTTCACATCACCCTAGGTGATGTCAGCGTTCCACATCACTCCAAAATGACAGCCTCCAGGAACCTCTAGCCTCTCCTACCTGTGAAATCACCTAGAGCCCCAACGTTCGAACTCCTGCCAGTAACCTCCCATTACATTTTACCCCACGATCGAGACAGGTCCACGTAGATCCCCATATCTACAACTTTTGTTTCTTTGTGACCTTGGAGTTCGGGGGTTTGGATGTGTAATTTCCTTTTTTCTCTTGGAGTGGTCTGCGTCAGGCTGACCACAGTCTAGATCCAATGGTCAGGAGAGATCTCGAAGCATCCTTGGATCAACGGTCCTCATAGCTTCACGACTTTGGCGTTCTGGGAAAATCCACACCTTGCATCGTGAATCACCTGAAGTGGGGTTCAACCAAAGAGATAAATAACGATCGGATGGTTAGGAGAGGTCCTCAATGGACTCCCTAGATCAACGGATCATGACTCTAGCTCAAAAGTCCCTAGGTTTCATTGTTCGTCCACTCCTAGAGGGACACTTGTCAACCCAAAACATGCTGACAAGATGTGTGGCACATGCCTTAGGTCACAGACATCTCTTTACTGTGTCACAAGGCCACCACACATGGCATCATCATTTCTCGACGTGTGGACCCCCACATGCTCTCGACGTGATACGCATGTCCCCACGATCAAACTGTCGAGATGGGTCCCCAAGAATCCTTATATAGACGACCCACATTACTTTGCAACTCCGACATTCGGGGGTTTGGGTGTTATAACACCTTTGTTCTCCCGAAGTGGTCAATGTTTGGCTGACCATGATGTAGATACAATGGTCAAGGGAGATCCCTAATACCCTCAAATCTACGAATCGCGTTACTTCGCATCCGAGAAGTGGATCGAGGTTTAATAAGGGGATGAATCCTTCGATAATGGGTAAATGACCGCCAATTGTCAGTCAACTATCAAGTTACCAGTCCGATAGGCCACCTTCAGTGCATTTGGACATTGCAATGTTCATTCACCCCAGAGCTCTGGACTTCCAGAGTCCCGAACAACTTAGTTCCTTTTTTAGTGTGGAAAAGGGTTCTAAGGTCCTAGTTCTATGGAACTCTGTCAAGCTCCAGAGGATACACTCCTAACTCTTAGCCAAAATTTGGTTAATGCCATGGGCATGAGCCCGTGGTTACTTGGATGACTGGTTTGAAGGACTCACCTTCCATTGATAGAATTCATGTTCTCAAACAAAGAAAGGAAATTTGAGGGATCGACCATACCCAAATGGTCTTGTAGAGTCTGTCCCAAATCTTTACTTGTGGATTTGATCCCTGAGAAAACCCTTTGAGGAATTCTCTAAATAGTATAGAGGCCAAAGCCTTATGTCCCCAATTCATTTAGATCCTCATTATTGATAGTTTTCCTTTTCTAGGTAGAAGTAAACATAAACCTTCGACAGGGGACAATGGTTAAGCTCTACCTCCAAATATTTGTTCGGCTAGACCGCCAGATTCACAATTATCTAACATCCCAACAAGATGCAATAATATACCATCATCCCTATATATCAAGGATGTATATATATAGAGAAAATACAAGCATTCAATCATACATTTTAAATTCAAGTCTACAGAGTCTATGGAATACTTATCTATCACAATCGATCACCGACCAACTGAATGTGGGTATTCGCCTTTCCACCCAATCGTAGGCTCAGAGGAATTCATTCTTAGCACTCTGGACACCCCCATGCCAACACATGATATCACTAGGGAACTTTTGCAAATTCTCAGAGATCCTTTCTCATGTTATCTCTCTTTAACTAGAACAACTTAATCCTTTAGTTGTTCTTCTCAGCTAGAGAGCCTCATGTGCTCTTCCTTTTTCTGAATGGTATCCTTTCTCTCTTGCACGCCCTCTCCTTTTTCCCCATGGAGGTTCTATACCTATCATTTTCCTTCTATCAGAAGGAACTCGAGTCAATCTGGGCTTGCAGGAAAACTGCACTATGTGGTACTTCGGGCTGACAGTTTTATGTCTCCTCAACCAGACTCTCCATGCTTCCATTAATTGGTGTAGTTGATTGTTCAACCACCATTCCTTCTTTCATTAAATGATTTTTCTTTGGGATCAGGATGAGGCTTATTATTTCAGCAAGAATAATTTGTGTCATTTTGACATAATGAACCCTCTCTACAGTTTCCTCTAGTGATATCATGGACAATACTTCAAGGCTTCACCCCCATAGTTAGTTATTGGAAATATAAAGAATAATAAATTTACATTGTTCACATGCCATATCATGGTAATCATAATTAATGATTAATTACAAACTAGGGGAAACATGGGTATTACAATCCCCTCCCCCTTAAAAGGAACACCGTCCTCGGTGTTCTTTCTCAGTAACAAATATCATGCCTTTGTCATTCAACTGCTTTACAAATATTAATACTCTTTCTTGGTCAAGTCCTTTCTAGTCCCTTGGCCTTCGTCACCTGCCTTCAATAATTTTGGACAACAAGCATATTAATCACAATTTCATGCAAAAATATCTTATTGTTGTGAAAGATTCAAGAGGAAGGATTTCATAATCTAGCACAATACTTATTTTTGCATATCGTGGATTTTCATCCATTTGGTTGTCTTGTTATATTAGCTCATTGTTTTTCATTGACATACCCATTGTGTGCATGATCCCAATCAATAGTTTATAAGAATTATCAAAGTCTCCTCTTCCTTGCAGTCACTCACCCTCCATGCCCAGGCTCGGGCAACCCCTTCTTTGCTATACAGTCCCTCAGGTAATCCATCTTTCCTTTCCAAGGCTTTCTCACACAGGAATATTTCTAAAGACTTCATTGAGCCTTAAATTCGAGGCATCCATCAGAATTTCTCTGCCAAGGTGTCCCTCCGGCTTGTGTTTCCACAACACAACATATTCTAAGGTGATCATGGATTACCACGGGGTTCTCATGTCTCAACAGTATCCTTTTTCATGCTTTCCAGTATTAAAACCTTCACCTATCCTCCCTATACAAATATGTTTCACCTCACTGGTATCACAACTATACAAAAAGTACCTTCCTCTAAAGGAATTCCCTTTTCCAACTCCTACAAAGCCTAGGACTTCCAGTCTAGTTGAGTTATTCCAAGGCCTCATTGTCTTTACTTAACACGAATCAACCAAACCTATTCATTTAAACATACTCATTGGTTTTCACAACTGCTCTTTTAAGGACTACAACTCTGTTAAGCAATTCAGAGTCTTTAAAATGAGAAAAGTATTATGCCTTTTCCTTTTTCTTTGCTTCTGCAATTTACTTCCTCTTGGGATATTCCTTCTCTTTTCTTTGTTCAGCCTTGGTTAGGCTCACTCTAACCTTCTTGGTAAATCTTCAGCCTTGGTTAGGCTCACTCTAACCTTCTTGGTAAATCAACATGCTACCACAACAAACAATTTGTTCAAAATGAATTATGAACATGTGCACTCTACACATTACCATTTAGTTATCAGAATATTCAACATTCATTTGTTAGTTTTCCACTCATACATTTTGTTTTGGAATGTAATCCAGGATTCTTATATATATATACATACTTGCAACCCACTGCTCAATTCTCAACATTCATTAAGGTTGTGACTATGTTCTCCTGATAGAGTCTTCACACAGTTCCTCCACATGAAACTCCTTTGGCATGCAACTTCCTTATTGCATATTCATCTCTATCTTTGATGGCCTCAACCTTGAGTTAGCTTCAACTGTTTACCAAATATTCCATAAGGAATATAAACATGCATCTTTGTTATGCATCCATTTTATTTATCCACACATATTATTGTATTGTTAACTTACATCCATGATGTACTTAACTACATGCATAATCATAAGCCTATGTGTAGCTACCATAGGTATATTTCACAGCTCACATACATCTTTACTTTAATATCATTCAACTCATGATTGTTCACAATCATTCTCATGCGATCCTCAAAGGAATAATCACGTTGCCTCTAATCATGACAACAAATAATCCTTGCTCATTCACTCTTTCGTCTATTTATACTAGCCTTTCCTAAGGGAATGGAGCACATTCTCCTCAAGATATTATTCATGACAAAACTTTCACGACTCTTCATAATAGAGTCATCCATTCGTCCATGGTATTCATTCGATATTGGCAAATGAAATTATTTCCTTACATTTCACTCATACATCATACATGTGTATCATTTTCACGTTTAAGATCATCCATTCATATCTATTTGGTATTAGTATCAGTCCTTATATCAAGCAACCTTACGATGTATTAAATCCATGCACTCAAGCATAAAAAACATAGCTCAACATTCATCATGCAAGCTCGTTTCTTGCACCTTTTTCCATGTAATTCATACACATGGACATATCATACTTCCAAATCCTTCTCCCAAGTATCTCATTTCCATTCTCATAACAAGTTTCATAAATACACTCAACACTGAGCTTCACTCACGGTCAATTATTCGCATGATATTCACATGGCAAGTTTAACATACATAGTCATAACTATGCCTCTTTTTCCATATGACAACAACCAACAAGGAAGTACTCTTGCCTCTAGTATTATAAAATTATTCAACAACCCAAAAATATTATCTAGGCAACTTCAAGAGTTCCCAAGGCAACACAACAACTTATCATGCTTCTCTTTCAGGCCTCACGCCATTTTTGGTTAACAATTTTTTTTATCAAGGGAATCCTTTTCTAGATTCCCTCTCACTACTACTTGATCATACCATGCCATACCTTATATGGATACCATCCACCTCTGGATGTCAACCTGACCCATTGGTCATCAAGAAGTGTCCCAACACTTCCTCTACCACATCCATGATCAACATTTCATTAATCCTTCTACCTTATCCTCATAAGGCACTATGTACTCAACATCATCAACCTTTTACTTATGCTACCATAGTCAGATCATCAATAACCATATGATCTATGACAACACCATATTTTTCATTCAATGATAGACTATAATAAGTATATATGTATTTCATATGCATGCTCTCTCTTTGTGATATGAATTTCAACATATCTTAATGCACCAAGCATTATACCCGTGTCTGCAGTGCAGACAGATTCTACTTACTTTCCTCTTGCATTTTCATGCATAGAACTACCCTCAGTTAATAGGGATACACTCTTCCCTAGCACAACCATGATCTTTTGAACTTTCTCATGTCGTTTCACTTCTTCCATGGGGTTCATTCTCAGTCCTCATAACTTCTTTTATTTTACAAAGAGGGATTATCCCAACAATAGTTTTTAGTTATGACGGGTCAAGTAGGTTGACCTCACATGTTTCCATAAGGCCTTTAGACATGGGAAATCGTTCTCCTAATTCCAAATCCTTCATTCAATCAACACCTTTAATTAATAGGGGCTTCATAAGCCCACCTTTTAGGCAATTCCTACCACCTATTCAGTCCATTTTCCTTCTGGTCTCAAGTACTCCTTAAAACAAGTTTATTCCATTTGCATTCAAGTTTTATTATTAATTCCCATCGACATAATATCACTTTTGTAGGACTGTCTATCATTTCTCAAAAAGAAATGATAGGATTTTTCTGCCATAGTCTAGCATGATTCACTCTCATTGGGTAAAATCCCAACTGAATTTTAATCTGCATCCTTCTCCTCAAGGAACTTATGCAGATAACTTCCATACATCAGTAATACTCTTAATAGGCTCATCTTAGCCTTAAAATAGTCTTATGATTGTTCTTTGGCCCATCTAGGCCTGTGTTTGAATCATGTTTTGCTAGGTAGGGTAGGGCAGGGTGCCCTCTCCCTTAAAGTTTTCTAAGAAAGAAAAATAATCACTTGACTCTTTCATGAGCCCAAGCAGGCCATGTGTTATTTCGCGTTCTGATACCACTTTGTAACACACCTGACCCCTAAGTACATTTTTAATGGATCGGGCATCTAATTTTCATCTTTTCTTAATCATGTTGAATCCTCTTCCTGAGGTCTCCATCATCATATTCTCTTCAAGATCTTTCCAATGACTGTTACCATGCTCAAATCTGAGCTCTGTATTGGAATTTATGCCCTTCCGAAGATCTTCCAACATCATTGGTCAAGGGCCAGGTGGCACCCATGTGGGTTCACCTCATTCACACCATCCTACCTGGCATGAACTCGACCAAGGTTGTCACCATTTAGAGATGACATGGACACTAGAGGGGCGGATACAAGGGATGTTCCTCAAAGTCTCAGAGTTCCCCAACACTCCTACATCTATGGTGGAAATCCATCCACCATTAAATACAATGGCTGAAATTTGCCCTCATTTAACACACATGCTTAAGATATTTCGTCATTCGACACTTCGACAATGAACACCCTTTTCTCTATTTGCATATCCTTCGGAGTTTCGAAACCCCAGAATCCTTCCATGTGGTTCTGGACTTCGGCCCTTTCGAATTATCCATTATACCACACCCAAACCTCCAGAGTTCTGAATCTCGGACTCCCAAAGGGTCCACACTTACACGTGGTGGCATGTTAAACATAGAAGCAGGGATAGGTAGTTCCAAGCCTTCGACTGACTAACCCTAGCATCCCAGCTTCCCAAGTTTCCTGAAGTCCCAAACTCCTAGTGCCCCGGAGTATTCTGCCAGCTATTAGGCCAACGAGTGTGTGCTAGGGTGTTAACTTGCATCATAGGGCAGAGATGACATGTGGCCCCATCAATCAGTGACATGTGTCACGTTCCAATTGGCATATAAGGTCTGTAAAAGGCATGAATCAAGGTGACAAGTGGCATTCCGAGCATGGGTCCACGTTACCCTAGGTGGCGTCGGTGTGCCACATCACTTAGGACTAACAACCTCCAAGAACCTCTAGCCTCTCCTACCTACGAAATCGCCCGAAGCTCCAAAGTCCGAACTCCTATCAGCAACCTTCCAATACATTTTATCCCACGGTTGAGACAGGTCCCTGTAGATACCCATATCTACAGCCTTTGTTGCTTCACGACTTCAGAGTTTGAGGGTTTGGTTGTGTAATTTTATTTTTATCTCCCAGAGTTGTCAGCGTCGATCTTACCACTGTCTAGATAAAATGGTCAGGAGAGATCCTGAAGCATCCTCGGATCGGTGGTCCTCCTCGCTTCGTGACTTCGACGTTCGAGGAAACTCTACACCTTGCATCCTGAATCACCCATAGTGGGGTTTAGCTGGAGAGTTGAGTAATGATCGGACAGTTGGGAGAGGTCCTCAATGGACTCCCCAGATCAACAACTCACGACTCTAGCTCAAAGGTCCCTAGGTTTCAGTGTTCGACCACTCCTAGAGGGACACCTGTCAACCTAAAACATGCTGGAAATATGCATGGCACATGCATCAAGTTATCAACATCTCTTTACTATGTCACAAGGCCACCACACATGGCATCATTTTTTCTCGACGCATGGACCCCCACGTGCTCTCGACGTGATACACACGTCCCCATGATCAAACGACCGAGATGGGTTCTGAAGGACTTAGATTGGCAAACCACATTACTTCGCGACTCCGAAATTTGGGGGTTTTGTTGTTATAAAATCTTTGTTCTCTCTAAGTGGTCAATGTCGGGCTAACCACGATGTAGATCCAATAGTCAGGGGAGATATTGAATACCCTTAGATCTATGACTCACATTACTTCACGTCCAAGAAGTGGATTGGGGTTTATCAAGGGGATGAATCCTACGATAATGGGTAAATGAATGCCAACTATCGGTCAACCATCAAGTTACTTGTTTGACAGGTCTCCTTAGGTGCATTTGGACATGCAATTTTCATTCACCCTGGAGCTCCGGTGTCCCGGAGTCCCGAACAACTTAGCTACCTTTTTAGTGTGGCAAAGGGTTCCAAGGTCATGGTCCTATGGAACTCTGTCAAGTCCCAGAGGCTACGCTCCTAACTCTTAGCTGAAATTCGATTAAGGTCATGGGCATGAGCATGTGGTTACTTGGATGACTGGTTTGAAGGAATCACTTTCCATTCACAAAATTCACGTTGTCAAACAGGGAAAGGAAATTTGAGGGATCGACCAGACCCAAACAGTCTTGTAGATTTTGTCCCAACTCTTTACTTATGGAATTGATCCCTAAGAAATATCTTTTAGGAATTCTCTAAACAGTACAAAGGCCAAATCCTTTTGTCCCAAATTCATTTAGAACCTCATTACTGATAGTTTTCCTTTTCTAGGTAGAAGTAAACATAAACCTTTGATAGGGGACAATGGTCAAACTCTACCTCAAAATAATCGGTCGGCTAGACTTCCAGAGTCACAATTATATATCATCCCAACAAGATGCAATAACATACCATCATCCCTATATATCAAGGATGTATATGTATAGAGAAAATGCAAGCATTCAATTAGACATATTAAATTCGAGTCTACAGAGTCTATGGAATACTTATCCATTACAATCGATTAGTGACCAACTGAATATGGGTGTTCTCCTTTCCACCCAACCGTAGGCTCAGAGGCATTCATTCTTGGCGCTCTGGCCACCCCCGTGCCAAGCCATGATATCACTAGGGAACTTTTGGAAATTCTCAGAGATCCTTTTTCTTGTTCTCTCTCTTTAACCATAACAACTTAATCCTTTAGTTCTTCTTCTCAATTGGAGAGCCTCACACACTCATCTTTTTTTTGAATGATATCTTTTCTCTCTTGCACACCCTCTCCTTTTTCCCCAGGGAGGTTTTGGACATGTCTTGTTCCTTCTGTCAGAAGGAACTCATGTCAATATAGGCTTACAGGAAAACTGCACTCTGTGGTACTTCAATATGATATTTTTTTGTTTCCTCAGCCAGACTCTCCATGCTTCCATTCATTGGGGTAGTTGATTGTTCAACCACAAGTCCTTCTTTCATTAACTAGTTTTTCTTTGGGATCAGGATGAGGCTTATTATTTCAACAACAAGAATTTGTGTTATTTTGACATAATGAACCCTCTCTATAGTTTTATCACTCTTTCCTCTAGTGATATTGGCAATATAAACAATAAAACATTTACATTGTTCACATGCCATAGCATGGTAATCATAATTAATGATTAATTACAAGCTAGGGGAAACAAGGGTATTACAAAGGATGGGGCACGTTGGTCCAAGAAATGAATGGTTGATGGGCGTACTCAGTCCACATAGGGGCGTAACAAGTTGGTTAAGTGTGGGTTTGCGAAGGGATGTGACACACCAAAGAGACAAGACATTTCACACAAGTGAGTCTTGGAGTCTATATAAAATCAAGGGTGCACAACCAAAGGAAGGAATAGAGAATTTTTGGCAAGAAATTTGGAGAGAACATTTGAGGTAAGTCTACGATAATGAAATGAGGTAGATTTTCCAATATGGAAGACAAGTTACCAAGAGTTGGACATTTTGGAAGGTTTTGGGGATGTCTAGAAACATAGGTCTACTGAAGGCATGTGTGGGCAGAACCAAAATCTATGTTATCTTGGTGAAATTCCATGGAAATGAAGGGATAATAAGTCTGTAGTTGTGGGCACGTCTAAGGTGCACTGCACATGGTTGTGGCAAAAAGTATTGGTGGGACGAATGTTTTCTTGAGTGTCTTAGCGAGGTGAGGAAATTCGTCTGACTCAATTGAATTTGTAAACCAAGCCAATAGAGCTCATGTTGTAACTGTTTCACAATAGCAAAGACTTAAAATGGTATTAGGAATGATTTGTGCCACCTGCAGTATTTCTATGTTTGTATTTGTTTGTTCTACAATTGTTCTCTTGGATTCTCATGTTAATGGTTGCATGCTTAAATAAGACTAAGTGTTAAACTGTGTTAACAATTTTGTAAGTAAGAAAGAGTTGCACTAGAGTAGGAGTGTGACTTGCCGGTAGTAGAATGGAGTATGAGTATGTTCTATGTGAAGAGGCGTAGTATAGATGAAGTATTCTTGGTGTTCCAAGAGACCAAGTAATAATATTTGCGGTGTTGCATGCCCTTAGGAGGTCAAAAAAATTTAGCTCCTAAAATTTTCCTTGATCACTCGAAAGATCACCAACTGCTTCTCGTGTTGAACAGACCCATCTCGAAAGGAGTGGTACTGGTGCAAGTTCATGTTCAATGGACTCATCTGGAGGAAGGTGAGCAGGTAGAGGTGGATCTTTATCCTCACCATCATCATCTGAAGAATAAGAAACTAGAATAGGAATAGAAGATGGCACAAACGTTGAATATTCCTTGCAATCAGAAGATGGAACAAACATCTAATTAGGCTCGTAGGACAATAGATTTTCATCAAACTTAACATATTTTCTAATAATAATTTCAATGGAATGAGCTTGAATAAGTCTGTAACCTCTGACATCTTAAAAATATCCAACAAAAATACACATCTCATTTTTAGGTTGTAAATCTTTCATTTTCTCATCAAGAATGTGAACCCATGCTACACTACCAAATACACAGAAGTGGTTGACATCTAGCTTACTTTTATTCCATGCTTCTTGCGGTATATTTTTTAGAGCCTTTTTGGGAGTGCGATTTATTATGTAATTTGTGCAGTTGATGGATTCTTCCCAATAATGAAGACCTAATCCTTTGAATTGGATCATACAATTAGCCATTTCCTTTAATGTGTGATTGTTTCTTTCTGCAACACCATTTTTTTGTGGTGTATATGGAATAGTATGTTGCATCTAAATTCCCTCGACAATGTAGTAACTTCTAAATTTATTTTCCACATATTCACCTCCATTACTTGTTCTTAACCTTTGAACTTGATGTCTATATTTTTTTCTCTAAGGGTCTTGTAGGCCAAAAAATTATCAAAAACTTCACTCTCAAGTTTTAAGTAAACCCAAGTGCATTTGGAGAAGTCATCAATGGAGTTAAGAAATAATTTCCCAAGAGAAAGAAGGAGAAGAAAGAGGACCACACAAATCACTATGAATAGGATGCAAAGGGGTTGAGGCGTGCCAAGATGCATGTTTGTTAGAAATATCCCAATGATGTTTGTCAATAACATAGCCGACACAAACACCATCTCTACAAGAAATAAGAGGAAGACCAATCGCCATGTGTTGATTACATAGTTTTTGCAATGAGAGATAGTTTATATTATCAAACCGTACATGCCAAAAAAAATTCAAGTCATCACTATGAGCAACAAAAATTGATGGAAATGATGATGACCCAAAGTTGTCAAACTTGTACAACTTAGTAATATCATCAACAATTCTAGTTGCGAGGACATGCTTATAATATTTTAGATCCTTGATTACAACTTGGTGAGGTGAAAACTCTATGATTTTACCTAGACTTGAATGAGTTATCTGATACACTGATAGAAGGTTGTAGGAAAGACTTGGAACACATAATACATCATTGAAATGACCATTATCTACCTGAACTGTTCCAAACCCTACAACACTTAGATATCTATCATCGCCAACAAATATTTCTTGGTATTACATTCACTCAAAGAAAAAATATGGCTTTATCCTTACCCATATGATAAGATGCTCCAAAATCAATAAGCCACTCATTAGAAGAAGAACTAGAAGTTGCATTGAAGAAGAAACCAAAAACAAAAAGTGCATGTCCATGAGAAGAAGATGAAGAAGAAGAAGAATCAATACTGATGTTGTGCTTCTTCATTGTTTATTCTAAGGATTCCATATTTTTAAAAAATTTACTCTCCACATGACCATCTTTCCGACAAATGTTGCAACGTTTGTCAAACTTCTTACTTTTGGATTTTGCTCCTTTGTCACCATTAGGACTAGAAGCTAGAAGAGAGGGTTTGGGACCCTTGTCTTTCTTGTTGTTGTGGAAAGGATGGTGTTTCTTGGGATTCTTGGATTTATCTTTCAGCTAGACCACTAAGGAGTTTTTGGATGTACCTAGAATGTTGATCAATGCAAGTTGCACAAGCTTATCTTGCTCTCGAATCAAAGCATCACAAAAATACTCAAGAGAGGGTTGTTTATAAGCACTCCTTAAAGCTTCTCTAGTGGCATAAAAGGTAGATACAAAAACGAAGTATGCACTACCAAGCTTGGCAAGAATAACATATATGCATCAATCTTCCTTTAAATCTAGTTTGCAGTCTATACATAAAATTCTAAGTATTTTGAACTTAGATAAATAATTTTCAATGAAAGAAAAATCATTGGGACTTAAATTCATTCACTAATTTTCTAACTGATGGGCTCGAATAATATTGTGTTTACCAAACACAACATGCATATTTTCTAAAGCTTCGTTGGGGACATCGATTCCTTGAAGGTGAAACCTTAAATTAGGAGAGATGGACATTCTGATTAATCCACGTGTTGCCACTCTTATTATCCCATTTTAATTTATTTTCATCATCAATGAGTTTTATTTATTTCCCCAAGGTAATCTGGTACAATCCTTTACTTCTTAGTCCATCCTCCATATGGGATTTCTGTGAGAAGTAGTTGGTGTTGGTAAGGAAAATATCGCAGGGAGAATCCATTTTAAAATATGCAGAGAATATGGGTTTAAAGAATGAAACTAATGGTCTGAATGGAAAGCTCTAAAAAAAATAGGATGTTCCAAAAACAACGACACTAAAAATGGACTTTGGATGTGAAAGTTATTCCTTTTTGAAGAAAGACATAAATAGTAACCAAAGAGCCACGTGGCAAGTAGAAGTTGGTCCACGTGGTGATGCTCCTCCTTTCTAATTTTACATATAAGCTTATTTTTAAACAAATTACTTATGAAGTGACCCATTTTTATAGAACAAGTGAGAATCACTTAAGTTTCTTTATAAATGAAAGTGATTCACTTTTATAATTAAGTGAAATGCACTTTACAATGAATGCATGAAATTTAAAAAATAATACTTGAACTAAAGACCTCTTACTTAATAAAACAACTTTTAACCAAGTGAGCTAGTTCAAAACACATTATAATCTTAAGGAAGCTTTTTGTTGTTGTTGTCGTTGATGTTGAAGACAACCTTGGACCGTGTGCTTAATAAAAGTTTATTTCCATGCATTCATTCAAAAAAAAAATCACTTCAACAACAAGGGCTTATATCTTAGTTAGCTTACCCAAAAAATGCAAGTTTTTTTCTCTCTTCCTGATTTACCAAGATCGCACATAGTGCACTACAAAGAGAACACATAGACAAGAAATCACTTTCCGCTCTATTTCTGACTTTTTGAGAACACACAAAGCGTAAGGAAAAGAGAATACGCAAAATGAAAAGAGTAGAAACCCATAAACAAAAACAGAAAACCAAAATATTATCTTTGTAATAAAAATTTTAAAATGGCATATTCAAGATTTATACCTCCAGATTTGAATGAAATGGTAGTATCTTGGGAAAACATAAACCTTTTCGAGTGAAACAAAGAACTCCTAATTGAAACTAGCGCTCTAGATGTAATGGAGTAGTCTTCTCATCCAAAAAATATAAGAAAATGGAAGGAACCATAAATGTGGCAACA
>ML845427.1:28295-62653 GCA_009831015.1 Picea engelmannii | reverse complement strand
GCCATGGACAAACCATTTTGAAATTCGAGGTTTATAAATCAAAGGTCATGAAGTTGTGAAGTATTTTTTTAAACTGAAGATCTACTTTCAAAATTAATAGTGCTAAGTTCAAATTTTATAAGAGGAAGGACATAATAAAAAAGAAACCACGTCACCATTTTATTGGTAAATGATAGTCGTATACATGATGTTGTATCAAGTATATAACAAAACTTGTTACTAGTAATTAAAAATTTAAAGTTAAGAGTGTGTGGAAAGATAAACATTGTGTTGTTGTGTTAAGTACTTGATTTGAAGTTAAGAGAATGTTGAGAGATAAACATTGTATTATTTTTTTAAGTACTTGATTCGAAGGTATTAAGTATTTTTAAAAATTGGAAAAAGTTGGGTTGGGAAGTTAATCAAGTGATTTTGGAAAAGGAAAATTGCATAAGTTAGTTAAAGTTAATATGTATCATGAAACCATGTTAATTAATATTAATTTTAGTATTTGTTGTATTAAATTAATCTTAATTTGGTGATTTAAAGTATTAAAGAAGTTATAGAAATTATGGTATTATCGTTGGGAATAATTATGAAATTATTTAAGCATGTAAAAAGGTAATTAAAAGAATTTTGAAAAAATATGATTCTCAAATAAATAATTTAGGGAAAGAAAATCAATGTCTAGCAAATAAAGTCATTGAGTAAACACAAGAAGTGGCAAACCATAATAAGGAAAATGAGGTCCTAGTGACATAAATTAAATATCTTGAAACTGCTAAAAAGACCTTCAATATGAAGTGCATTTCCTACAATGTAAATTAGAAGCATAGGTTGACAAAACAAAAGAGCTCAAAATCAACTACAAGCATCAAAGAAAAAAAAATTGATTCACAAGCGAATGATTAAGGATCTATTTGACAAGATGTTGTAATTCCATATGATTGGGAATCACACAAGAAGTGTGATGCCAAGAGAAAATTGGATAATATCTTGTTAAATAAGATAAATAAATCGGTCATTTGAAGAATCATAGTCAAACCCTGCTTATAGAAGTAAAAAAAATAAAAATGTAAGGATATATCAATCCTAAAAGTAGATAAAGAGGCATCCATTTATGTGAGTGAATCAAGGAAGTTTTTAGAAGTTGAAACTAAGGATTAAGAGACCTCAATAGAATTGAGTGAATCTAAAAATCAAAGTGTCATTACTATTAAAGTTATATCAGTCAAAGAGCATCCAAAAATTGAGTTTAAGAAACAATTCAGTGATAGTTCAACATCTATAGATTCAGTGATGGTTCATGTTCCATTGATCATGAATGATGAAGCCATAGAAGCACCAGTGAATACAAAATATCAAATATCAACATGATGACTTGGGTATATCATGAAAAAACTAAACCAGTGATTAAGATGGATCAACTTATCAAGGTACCATATTGGCACCCAAATTACAAGTAGCACATGGGAATCAACATACCAATATCAACGTTGTTCTTACATATCAAAGCATTTGAAAATAAATACATCTCAAAGTCAACAACAAAAAATATCAAATCAATACTCTTATCATCAAAGAGTTCCAGAAAGAATTCATTTAGGTTGGATTGATCCTTTTCTATGCAAAAATATTGTTCAAATCTTCAAAATTCATATCACCTCATGTTCTCAACCTTATAAAATAGGAAAAGCTACAAGAATCTAGATCATTTTATCAAAAGAAATGTTATCTACCCATGCTTTGAGGATAAAACATTTTATGGGGGGGGGGGGGACTTGTAATATATCTAAGGTATATTACCATTATGTACTAATATAAAAACATTTATTGTAATAATAGCCATTGTTACAGAAATATTCCCCTGTGGACAGGTGAACTTTCCCTTGAATTACAAACCCCTAATACCAAGACAGAAAAACACAAGTGGACACTAACATCCCTTTGAATTTAGTTTAACTAATCAAAAAGAGAGAGAGGGAGAAAAGGTGTGATGCACCTAGTTTCAAAGTTTGTCCTCGTTGCTTCCAATCAGAGCTTGATCTCCAAACTCCTTAGCGCAACTTGATACCTGCAATGTAATAGACAACAAATAGAAATAAAGAACTCATACTATACAAGATTAGATCAAACAAATTCACCTACAAAGATTGAAGGAACAGTAGACAAGCACATGCAAGAATACACAAGCTTCGAGGAAATAGGCCAAGTATATTAAAATGAAAACCCAAAGAGAATACTTACAAACAAGGATGATGATGCAACACTCCTCCAAGTTCTCCTTGTCCAAACCCTTGCATGAATCCCATGATCATAAGTATGATATCTCCAAGCTTCCTCCTTCCTCCTCTTCTCCATGGAAATCCCTCATTATATAGGATTTGGAGGCTTAACCACCATGGAGAAGATCACTCACTAGATCCACTAAAATGGGATCTCCAATACTTTTAAGGAGAAAATATCTCTCAAGGATTTTAGGGAGAAAATATCTCTCAAGGATTTTAAGGAGGAAATATCTCTCAAGATCCACCAAATTAGGATTTTGGTTTGAGAAAATATCTCAACCATCAATGAGATTCTCAACCTCTCCTTGAGATTAGGAAACTAAATGTGAGGTGGATTCTCACACTATATTAATTTCATTTTTATGAATATTAATAAATAATTCATGTGCACATAGTATTTTGACCTTCATATAATATATTTCTCCTCCACGTTGACTAAGGATTGTGACATATGTTATTCCATGGTGTCAAGGTGTATGTGACACTTATCAAGGTGCATGTGACACTTATCAAGGTGCGTATGACACTTTATGACACTTGTGACACTTAGAGTGAGGTACTTAAGTGTGGCATTTTGGTGTGTAACATATTTTCCCCTAAAGTGTGAGGTCAGAAGAGAAACTGATGGCCGAAACACTTTACAATTCTTCAATGCAAGGGTGTGGAGTTGGAGAACCTAGAAAAAGTTGCAAACAACCATCAAATAATATTAATATATGTTTCATTTCCGAGGCATGCATACCTATGCTTGGAATACGAGATGAATCAAAGCACGACTGTCGACCAATACACTACGGATCCGTGAAAAATATTTACTAAGGATATGTCCACCGAAGACACAATGTTGATCCATACCTCCATGACATGAACTGATCGTAGCCACGAAAAAATACACAGTGGAGCTACGAGACGATAAAACATAGCCACAGACCAATAAAATGTGGATCTATGTGATAGTATATATATAATCATTCTCAAATTATCTCCTTCGCATCCTGGGAAAAGCAGATAGCAAAGTGAATGCTCAACCTAGGGTCTTTGTCCCAATCTCGATGTGGTACAAATCCAGTCATGTGAATAGATGATTTGAGGTCAAACATGGTAGAAACCACTTGATTATCGATCATTGAGGTAAACAGTTAACAAGTGCGAGGGGAATCACCAATGATGTCAATGACTCTCAAGGTACCCTAGTACATTCCAGTGAATGTGAGTAAATGAATCGAGGTCGAACATTCGTGAAATGATCCGATCAGAGGTCCATGATGTAAACCTATTGTCAGAAGTGAGGAGGTCTGCCATTGAGGCATGTAGGTCCCAAGGTATTAACTGGTTTCTAAGTCTAATTCTCTGATGATGTGTTGAATTCAATAGGAAAATACTTGTCGAAGGAGGTCCTTGATGTATCCCCCATCATCGACATGAAAATGACACAGGAAAGTGATGTAAGACAGTGAATCGAATGAGTATGGAATGACACAGGAAATGGAAAATGGAAATACTCCAGATGGATGGTTTGAAGTGAAACTTCCCTTGAACATGATGAGGCATGAAAAATGACTTGGCAACATTGACTCGACGAGTACCAAGAATGTAATGTGACGACAATAAGAGCACTCTTCGATTGGACGGAAAAGTATGGCAACACATGGAATTGGTATGACTCAGAGACAAGCGGATTACCCAACTGTAAGACGAGATGCAAACATGTGCCATGTTCAAGGGAGACAATAGTTTCCATAAAGGATTCCCAAAAAATTGACCCACTTCCTTCAATTTTCACCCACCTAGATAGCTGAGTACCACTTTTTCATTTAACGAGCTCGAGGAGGGTAACACATGCTCGATATAACTTACCTTTGGTAAGTTCCTCTTCCTTTATTTAATGAACTGGAAGAAGTAAGGGTTTGTTCCCATATGGGTCCTTCAATGTGTAGTTTAACGAGTCTATAAAAGGAAAACACGGTGGTTTTTCATGTTTAGAGAGTCTGAAAATAACTTAAAGGCAACTCCATGGATGACTTTTTCGTAAATTTACTCTCCCTAGCCCAAAAAAAGTGTAAAACAATACAGGGGAGAAATCTTCTAATCATGATTGATTAGAGTGTTACTTTTTCATAATTAGTCTTGTGAGGCCAAAAAAGAGATAAACTATCACTCGAAAGACACCCATTCAAACCTTTTAACGAGTGTTAAAGGAAGCAAGATCACTCGACAATGTTTTCATGTTTAGAGAATCTAAAAAGAGCTTAAAGAAAACTCTAGGGTTTCCTTTTTCGTATAACCTTTACGAGTCTGAAAAAGTGATAAAAGTATACTTGGTCACATTCTCATGTATTTAGGAGCACGAGAAAGAACAAAGACTAAGCTCAAAATTGGTTTCATTTTTACACAAGCTTGAAACAAAATTAAACTATGCTTGTAATTTCCCAACATAATTTCCAAAGGTTTTAAAGGATACCCATGGATGGTTGGTATTCTTCCCCTAGCTTAAAAAGTTAGCGACTTAACTCCATAATGATAATCAAAGGCTGGAGACATGACCCCCAAGATTTTTTTCATTCGTCCACGCTTATATTGTCACCGATTTATGTACCAGATGGAGGAAAAAAGGTCAACTAACAAAGGCGGATGAAAGGAAGGTTCACATACAAGACCTAATGAAAGACTCGACTCGACATCTACGAGATCTAGTGAAAATAGACTTCATAGGAGAGGTGAATTTTTCATTTTTTAACGATCTTGACACATGAAAAGAACTATGCTCATGGATCCGGGTTCAATACCTGGATTTAGTTTCATTTTTTTAATGAGCTTGCTACAGAGAGGAAATTTATGCTTGTAGCTTTTGTTTCATTTTTTAAAGAGCTTGCCATAGAGAAGAAAAACTATGCTCAAGACCTTTGTTTCATTTTTTAACGAGCTTTCCACAGAGAAGCAAAACTATTCTCAAAACCTCTCCTTGATCATGGCTTCCAAGAGGACAATGCTCTGGAAGGAATGCATGTCAAGGTACAAACGTCAACCATGGCTTCCAGGAGATCTTCGCTAGATGGAAGAAAAACACTCTGGAAGGACTATGTGTCAACGACCTCATAAAGGGTAGGGAGATATGGCTCTAATATCCCTATTGAAGAGATGACCATGTCAACTACCGGATTTTAGTCAGGATAAGGGAGATATTCCCTCTCATTTGGAGTTGAATGCATGGGGAAGGTCGTTACATAATTGACCTATGACGGGGCAGACATTGTTGGAATGTATGGACTGTTTAGGGAAGGCGTATGGTTGACCATAAGATGAGGGTCAATGAATGAAAGTTGGTCGATCATTACTATGTTTCCGTTGTGAGGAAAACATATTACTCAAAAGAGAGTGGACACAAAATCTCTCATAACATAGATATAGTCTCGCCCAAGGAGAAGGTTAAATTCCAAGGGGTCGTGAACTACCATCACATCGACGTAGACCGTTTTTCCTCCCAAAGTAACCGGAAACTGAGGAAGGATCCCTAAAGTTTGACTAACTCTTTTGTCAAAGGTCAACAGATTTTGAGTCATGGGCGCAAGCTACGAGGAACCAAAATATTTCCAAGCATTCACGGATAAGATGCTAACAGAAGCACCTTCATCTATTATAGTGTTAGGAATGTTCCTATTACAAACCTACACGGTGATTTGGAAAGGCACGTAAGAAGGAAGAATGGGTTTTGTCAAATGATTCCAATTAATAGAAATCATCTGATTACTTGAAGGGGGTGCCATCGAGACGGATGGAGTGCCCCCTTGTCTGGGTGAATCGGTATTAACGAGGTATTGTTGAGCGACATTCTCACTCTTTGAATGAGGAGTGGGATCGACTGATGATAGAACCGGATCGACCACTTTGGTTTCCCTCTTCAAGGGAGGAGTGGGATCGATCAGTGATGGAATTAGATCGACCACTTTGGCACTCTTTAGATTAAGAGTGGGGATGATCGATGACATAATTGGATCAGTCACTTGGGTTTCACTTTTCAGATGAAGAGTTGGGTTGATCCATGATGGAACTAGATCAACTACTTGGGTTAGTGGTTCAACATAGGATGAAACCATATTGACCACTTGATCAACCAGATTGATCGGGGATAGAACCAGATTGACTAGTTCATCAACTAATGACAGTTTGAGAGAGATCTTATGATAACTAGTCGGAAGTTGAATCTTTTCCAAAAGATAATAAGCCTCGTCCATACGAGGGAAAAGGTGAGAGTAATGATCACCTTCACATAACATACAAGCAAATTTGACAGTTTATTCTTCTTTCAAACCTTAATGTCACTAGTTGACTGGGTGTCACTAGCATGTCCATCATGAGCTCATGATGTGGAAGACCACATTTATGAGACCTTTGGGAGACCAGGGAAATCCCTCATAAATTGCTCACCCTTACAAATCTTGCAAGGGAATTTGGGTTTAGGATTCTTCGTTGTAGACTTGTTGACTTTATCAACACTCCGAGTACAATTAGCACTAGTTGGTTGCTCAGATCCAACATGACCTAATGCAGTTAGAGGTTTGGTCTCTTTCTGATTCTTCTTCTTCTTCCTCTTATGTTTCTTCTTCTTCTTATCAACCTGGCTACTTGCTTTAGATCTTTCACTAGGAGAAGAAGGAAAAAGGGAAGGAGACCTGATGGGTGAAGAAGGAAAAGGGTCAACATGAGGTTGATTTGTGGGTGGTGTGCTTACATACGAAGCATTAGGTGCATTCAAAGAACTGGGAAAATTCGAGATCACTGGAGTGGAGAACAACCAAACCGGTAAACCGATGTTGAGTCCCGGAAGACTTACTGTGGCAATGAACGGAGGACCAACGTTTCCAAAAGAAGGAAAGGATAAAGGTTCCTTGGGAAAGGGGGTTCCTTCATTGGTACTCCTAGGAATTGAATCCATTGACATTGACTCGACCTAAGGTCCACTAAGGAAAACAAACAACACACGCTACAAATCTAAAAAGCAAGCAATCAAACAAACCTTCCCACAATGAAACCATTAGTTGGTGATGAAATCCAACATCGCAAGATCAATATAGGAAGGGGATAGGATAGAGTGGGTGGATCAGTTACATTGGTGACCTTCTTAATGGACTTATGCCTTGGTGCAAGTTCTCACTCATTTTTACCCATGGGTGTACCCTCCAAGGAGCCCGAGTGAGTTTGACCAATGTCTGACCCAGGTAAAGCAAAGACTCTTCTTCATCGTCACCTTGTATATCAACTCTACAGATATAGGCCACTAAGGTTACCAACTCACAGTCAGACTCTGGGCAGGTACAGTCGACAGTCGATTCTGAACGTATGGGCAGGATATCAAGTCCAAAATTCTTCAAGAGAACTGAGGAAAAATGGACTGGAAAACTCCAGAGGACCCTGAACAGATTCAGAATTCACAAAGCTCTAAGACCAAATGAAAACATTTGATCCTCAAGAAGAACCACCAATATATGATTGTACCACTACGATTAGTTAAGCCTCGAAGGGATAATGTTAATTTCTCTCCCGCACATGACCTTGTGTTTAACCCCTGTGTTATAGGGGGGTCCTAGCTATGCTTATATGAACAATTGAATTTACCGCTCCCTAGCACAAGATTCTATTTTTTTCTGATGGCTTTGGAAAGTTATCCTCACAACCTATTCCAAATACCTACAATATAAGATCATGTAGGTTCACTACCAGATAATATAAAAGTGTCTAATAAATTTTATAAGAGCTTCATTTTAGGTTTGTTGTTTACTCAAGGGTGTGAAAGTGAAACTTATGATGTTTTAGACTCGACTCCAAAAGAATGTAGAATAATGAGATGCAATTTTTTTTCTTCAATGAATCCTACATATGGGATGGAGAAGAGGTTCAAATTTCTTCAACAAAAACACCCAATTCCCAAATGCAATCTACTACACGACCCAAAAGAAGGAACACAATTATCTTATTTATTTGATTTTAAAAGAAAGCAAATGCAAATCCTTTAATGCTTCATTAATTTCAATCAAAATGAAAGAGTCAGATGCAGATACAAAATACACGAAGAAAAAATATTTCAAACAAAGAATGCACTCAAAGGATAACGATAACTTAAAGAAACAAGTATGATAACTCGTTCAATCAAGAACTCGAAGATGCAAAAGAGAAAGAATATAACACTCACGAAAATCCTCAAATGAAAAGCAACAAGAAACATAAATCAAGCTAGGTTGTCATAAGAGTTCTAATCATCCATAAAAGCGAGATGTTTCAAATAAATACAAGAAGGCTCAATACCAAGCAACCTTTGCAAACCTTAGTTGATTAACAGTCCTAAACAGTCAAGCAATATGAAAGCTTTATGAGATGAAGATCAGATAAACTCAAAAGAAAAAAAGAACCAAGGGATCCTATTAACCCAAGGGGACCACAACTAAGACAAATTTGCAAACTCAAAGGATAAACAAAAATGAATGATAAATTCCCAACTCTTAAAACAAAACAAAGTCAAGAGTATTCAAAGGTCTCTGAGCAAAATTCCCCTCACAATCAAACTGAGAAAAAGTGAGTAGAAAGGGGAAGAAAAACCTAGAAAAGGAGATCAGCGCTCATGTTTCCAAACGGATAGAGTGCTACAACACTATGGTATACATTATAGGGGAGCGTTTATCCTAGATCAGTGCTCTGGTGTAAACAATAGAGGAGCTCTTCCCTTCCCAAAAACTCATAAAAATAAATAAATAAATAAATAAAAATAAAAATTCAGAAAATTTTGCTAAAGACTTTGTGAAATATTCAATGAATAAGAGAGAAAGCGACTATATCATAAACAAACAACAAATAAGATCTAAAGGCGAGAAAAAACTCAGACGATCCAAGGAAAGACAAGTCAATTTCCTTTCCCAGCGGAGTCATCAATTTCTATTACGAAAATATTCCCTTGCAGACATGTGAACTTTCCCTTGGATTACAGACCCCTAATACCAAGACAGAAAAACACAAGTGGACACTATCATCCCTTTGAATTTAGTTTAACTAATCATAAAGAGAGAGAGAGAGGGGGAGAAAATGTGTGATACACCTAGTTTCGAAGTTTGTCCTCGCTACTTCCAATCTGAGCTTGGTCTTCAAAATCCTTAGCACAACTTGATGCCTGCAATATAATAGACAACAAAGAGAAACAAATAACTCATACTCTACAATATTAGATCAAACAAATTCATCTACAAATATTGAAGGAACAATAGACAAGAACATGCAAGAATACAAAATCTTGAAGGAAATAGGCCAAGTATATTAAAATGAGAACCCAAATAGAATACTTACAAACATGGATGATGATGCAACACTCCTCCAAGCTCTCCTCGTCCAAACCCTTGTCCAAACCCTTGCATGAATCTCATGATCATAAGTCTAATATCTCCAAGATTCCTCCTTCCTCCTCTTCTCCATGGAAATCCCTCATTATATAGGATTTGGAGGCTTAGCCACCATGGAGAAGATCACTCACTAGATCCACTAAAATGTGATCTCCAAGATTTCTAGGGAGAAAATATCTCTCAAGGATTTTAGGGAGGAAATATCTCTCAAGATCCACCAAATTAAGATTTTGGTTTGAGAAAATATCTCAACCATCCATGATATTCTCAACCTCTCCTTGAGATTAGGAAACTAAATGTGACGTGGATTCTCACACTAAATTAATTTCATTTTTATGAATATTAATAAATAATTCATGTGCACATAATATTTTGACGTTCACATAATATATTTCTCCTCCACATTGACTAGGGATTGTGACATATGTTATTTCATGGTGTCAAGGTGTATGCGACACTTAGCAAGGTGTGTATGACACTTTTACGACACTTAGGGTGAGGTACTTAAGTGTGGAATTTTGGTGTGTAACAGTCATGTATGTCAATATTACATTAATGTTGTAATATTTTCATGTCCATTTCCAAAGGACATGCTTATCATCCTCTGATATGACCCCTAAGTGGAAATATATGGGGTAAAATGTATGATATGACCCCAAGCAGGAAATATATGGGGCAAAATGTATGATATGACCCCAAGGGGAGCATATGTGGGGTTAAATATATATGTAATGGGGTAAATGTATATGTAATAGTGGTTGGCCTAATAAATGGGCCATATGTACAATGTGTGAATATGTATATATAGAGATCATGTAGTCATTATTAAGAGAGGATGTGATTTGGATGTATGAATGTAATGGACTATTTGGAGGAGGTTCTTCTATTATTTAAGGAGTTATTGTGTAACTCATCTCTCTTATCTATCTTGGATTTTTTCTCAACATGCATATATTATGTGTTATTTAGTTTATTGTGTAATCTTAAGTATTTGTTACATAACATTTGGTTTCATAGCATATGATCCTTGGGTTTGGCTCCTTCAAACGAACCATTTTGGTATTTTTACTATGAATGTTTTTCCTGAGAAGTTCCATACAGTGAATTTTTTGGAAGACTAAGGAGACCTAGTGAAGTATGTATGGTAAAAAATTTAGTTTTCTTTCACTATACTTTTAGAAATATAGGTTGTGGAAATTAGGGTTTTTTATTAGTCTTGAAATTATTCTCAAATGAATCATCTTGGAATTTTCGCTATAAATTTTGTTGTTGAAATATTTAGATGGTGAAAAAAAAATTAACCATGAAAAGACATAGCTAATTACCTGTGGTAATAGATTCTAGTTCACTATGCTTTCAAGTTATATGTTGTGGAAGTTAGGGTTTTTAACTAGTCCTAAGGCTAGTTTCAAATAGGGGCTTTGGGTAAAACAATTATATATTATTCTGTAAATATCCAAATTGAGTGTTACTAGTTGTATTGAACAATTACATACCATAGTATTTCAGGTCAAAATTTCAGAAGTAGATTTGGAAAATTGGACACGTGGAAGTCTGTACAAGTTTACTCTCCTTAAAGGGCCAAAAACAATAAGTTTTGTAAAAGTTACCATAACTTTCTCTTGGCACATCCAAACTTAGTCAAATCTATGACATTGTAGAGAAGACATATTAGGATACAACAAGATGGAATATCAAATTTATCAGTGTGAAATGTTTAGAGTTACCTCAGGTGGAAAGTTGGTTAATTTTTTACTAGAAGGTCCAATTTAGGTGATTCAAAAATTGTTGGAAAGAGAAAACATATGATAATATGCTCGAAAAAAATTAATAACCATTTTGGATCATTATTTTCAATACATTGATGTTAAAATTTGAGATTTGTGGTTGGATGCATAACTAATGAAAATAACTTACTTTAGAGAATATAAAGATAAAAATGAAATCAATCACGGGGAATGGTAATGGTTGTTAAGGGAAACTTGTAGGACTCATTTTAGGGCAAGTAATCATTTTTATGGTGAAGCTCAAGAGTGGTGGATGATTATTGATAAAGATACTAGAAAAAATGCCACCTGGGAAGTATTTAAAAAATCGTTCTCGAAATATGAATCAAGGACTCAAAAATAGAAGCAATGTATACAATTGAAGATGAATTCAATGAAACTAAAGAAAAAAATTATGAATAAAAAAAAGATAATAAGGAATTAAAAGAAGAGCTTAAAAATAAGGGTGATCAAGTATGTAAGTTGCAATCACTCAATGAATCACTCATTAAGGATGTTAAGAACTTAAAGCAAGGAAAGATAAGAAAATGCAAGAAGGATGAAAAATCATGTAGGTTACAAAACCATAATGAATAACTACTAGATGAGGTCAGGAGATTGAAAGAAGAAAATAATTATTGTCTAAATCAAGAAAAACTAAGGATCTTGGATGAAGAGGCTATGGAAATACTTGAAGAGAAAATTTGCAAGAATATTAAAGAAGCCCTAAATATGGACGGGGTAAAATAAAAAAAATGCAATATAGAATTGAAGAATGACATAAGAATTTGATGGATGGAATCACATTACAACTTCAAAAAGAGAATTAAGACAAGGTTTAGGAAGGTCACCAGAAAATAATTAAAGAAGTGGAGCTTTAGCTTGATAATGTCAAAGTCAAATATGATGGAATTATCTCAAAAGTAGGTAGTATTAAAGGCCAACCACAAAGGATAGAGGATGTCATTGTCTCTTAAAGTAAGACTAATGATATGGGTGTGCAAAATGAAGGAAAACCATCAATTGTGAAACCATATTGACACCCTCATTACCATGAATGATTTCAAGAAAGACAAAAAGATCAATATCAACATTATCAAGAAAGAATATGGAATACTCATCAATATTCATGGAATAAAGTATCACAAAACCATTATTCAATAGAATATTATCAAAGACCAACAACTACAACAAATTGGAGAAGTTACAAAAACAATACATGGAAGTGAAGGAAATAAAATTATACAACAACTAGCCATCAAGGATTGAGGCCGAAAATAATTGATTTTGGATGGATGGATTATCATCAACGGAAAGAAGTAAGTAAGATCATAAGAAAATCATATTATTTGTTTTCATTGCATTTAAAGCCTTTAAGTACAAAGCTTTGAGGACAAAGTCTTTTGAAAGAGGGTATTATGATATGACCCAAAGGGAGGCATATATAGGGTTAAATGTATATGATGTGACTCCAAGGGGACATATATGGGGTTAAGGGTGTATGTAATGGAATAAATGTATAATAAATAGTGGTCGGCCTAATAAAGTAGACACATGTGCAATGTGTGAATATGTATATATGGAGATCATGTAGGCATTATTGAGAGAACATGTGATTTGGATGTATGAATGTATTGGGTTATTTGGAGGAGGTTATCCTAGAACCTATTCTTTAAGTAGTTATTGTGTAACTCATCTCTCTTATCTATCTTGGAGTTTTGCTCCGTGCTCACTTATTGTGTACATTGTGTTAGCACTGAAAGTCGCACTTTGACTACTAAAGTGTAAGCTCGGCACCCATCAAAATGGAAAAGATAAGTTTTGGTTTGAATATGTGGATCAGCAAGATGGAGAAAGAAATGGAGAGGGTAGAAAACTACATATCAGTAGGCTACACCAATGGGAAATGGAGTCATAAACATTCTACTCATCGAAGGCACTAAAGTTGCTCAACATAAAACAAAATTATATGTTGATAGATGGAAGAATGAATAAGGAAAACATATGATAGAATGTTCACTAAACAGATATCCTCTCAATTTAATAAATCAACAAATACTTGAATAAAACAATGACTGATGGGAAAAAATACAACATATCATTTGTTGCTTAGGGATCCATAAATCATTGGCAGCCTTTGATCCTCAAATCTACAATATATTCAAATAAGAATATATGTAAAACACAAGAATTACAATCTGAAAAGCACAGATCTCATGAGTCTTCAATAGCAGTAATGATTACAATCATAAAATTCCCTCATGCTTACAAATGAACACACACAGGGAAATTGCCTGCTCCTACTCTCTCTAGCCTCTCTTGGCTCATGAATCCAACCCTTCTCCAAGAGCTCCCTCCTCTCTTAAATAGAAAATAACATAAAAATATCCTTAGGAGGTCGAATCCCATATCTTTCATTGGATTTTAGGCCTTGGAGCTAGGTGGCAATAGTCAAAGAGACAAAAATCTAGCAAACTACTAATTTTCAGGAAATTGTTGGAAGTCATTAATAAATTGTTTTTCACTCACTACATGAGGTCTTTAATGGAACTAAAAATTAGGTGTAGATGTCCCTTGACATCTAATTGATCCATAAGAAGTCATTTGAACCCTCCTTGACATGTGGCAACCTCCCAACAAGGCGAATATCCAACAACTATGCAAAACAGAGAATTTGCAGCACATTTCGTAGTGCACTGGTGTTTTAATTGTTTCTCTCAAATGAAAAACTAGGTCAAGATGAAATTTGGTCGAAAAGTCAACAAGAATATCATCTTCCTCCACAAAAAAATTTAGAGAAACCCACATCATCATTTTGGATTTATGATCAAATTTGTAAAAGCAGCTGCTACAGGAAATTTCGTAGCACCTATCTCAATTCGCAGCACCTGAGCCAGTTCGTAGCGCCAAAGGAAAATCAAGTAGCCAAACCATTCCTGACCTCCAAACAAGACAAAAAATATCATGGAGTACCTGATGGCTATGAGTTTGATGCTGGTAATTTCATATTTGCACTCAGATGCCTACAAGCTTCCTAACCTCCAACCCACTTCCTTAACTAGTTTGCAGCGCCAGTTCACAGCACCAACTCAAATATAGCTTGCACACTCCGAGGAGGTTGTTAGTTGATGGTATGACATAATACCTGGAGATATGGTTAAATGTGGGCTCTGAAAACCATAAATTCTCCTTTACATGATCAATCTTATGTGTTGACATCTGGCTCCACAGGGGATGGAGACTTCCCTGTGAGGCTCCAGGAATCAAGTTGTTCCAGTGCCTTATCCATTGGGCTGGTGGAGTCTTATTCAAATACCTAAAGCAAACTAAAAACTGAAATGTTTGAACATGAGCTTATTTATATACATGACCCTACTCTAACTGACGTTTATAATTTGCTTAGGTGAAAATAAACTTCCACCATAGCCACTCAAACTGTTTGGTAACAAATTTATTCTCTTCACTACAAATGATCCATAAGAAGAAAGAAAAGTGTGAAAACTGACTAAATACATTCTTAGGATCACCATTATAACCTCCAAATGCTGACAAAATGATAAAATTTGCAGGCTCCAAAGCATTTGAAAAGTGCAACTCCATGTATTCATTTACAGGGTCATGAAAGTGTTGCAAGGCATACTAAACTGGTAAAAAGTTACCTCATTTATTTCATCATCGCTCACATGTTTTTTGATGTTCTCAGCATGTACAGGTGGATAAAGGACTGATGAAATCATTTTTTGGTTGAATGGTTGCTCCTCATCTTCAGAACCACTTGTGGGCTGACTGCTAATCATGTTTGCATGTACTGTAAGAACAGTTTGCTTCTCATACACATGGTTTTTATCAAAACAAGGTTGCTCATGGTCAGTATTTGAAACAACTTCTTCATCATAAGAAGGGCTTCCAAAGACATTTGTTTCAAGAACAGAAATATCCTTTGCATTTTCTTCATAAGAGCAGCAAACAAAATCTTCCTTCAATTCTGAAAAGCTAGGAAAAAACAAAGAGGAAACTTCCCTATTTTTTTTAAATAACTTATCATTTATCTCAACTTCATAGTCAAGAGAAATGTCTACTGTATTTTTATGATCATAACTATCATTTAAATATGCATCCAGTACAAAGGAACAAGAAGAAGAAAGCGTTGATCCTTCATTGATTTCCTTGACTAGGTTATCTTCTTCAACTTCACAGTTAGGAGAGAAACTTAAGATAGCTTGAACAATTTTCTCATATCCCTCACAACAATCATGAAAAAGAAACTCAGAGGAGTGATACCTTTTACAGTGCAAGTTGAAAGCAACACGAAATTCCCTCAAGGTGGATATGCTTGCAGCAGGGAGATAAAAGTATCAGTCTTTGGCATCATCCTTTAGGGAGAACATAAATATTTTCATTAAGACATCCTCCTGATGCAAGTTCAACAGCTGCATGCATTGATGAAAATCAATGAGATGCTGAACAGGATCATCATCCTTTTCTTCTCTGAAGATAGGCAGTAAATCTCCCCATTCTGATAGATGAGGCACTAGATTTGGAAAACCATAGATGGCTAAAAAGTTTAGAGGAGAAAATATCATTGCCAAGATAGCCTCCATAGCCTTTGACATCTTGGTTCTTCATGGAGTGGAATCGCCAGGTGAAATATCCAGTCTTTTATGTCTCCAATCCTTGTTCACCATCAAGAATTGGTTGTAATCTTTGTCATACAACCCAGTGAAGATCTTCAACTTCGTCCCCGGCAATGGTGCCAAAAACGTTAGCACTGAAAGTCACACTTTGAATGCTACAGTGTAAGCTCAACACCCATCAGAATGTAAAAGATAAGTTTTGGTTTGAATAGGTGGATCATCAATATGGAGAAAGAAATGGAGAGGGAAGCAAACTGCAGATCAGTAGGCTACACCAATGGGAAATGGAGTCATAAACATTCTACTCATCAAATGCACTAAAGTTGCTCAACAGAAAACAAAAGTATATGTTGATAGATGGAAGAATGAAGAAGGAAAACATAAGATAGAATGTTCACTAAACAAAGATCCTCTCAGTTTAATAAATCAACAAATACTTGAATAAAACAATGATTGATGGGCAAAATTACAACAGATTTGTTGCTGCTTAGGGATCCATAAATCATTGGCAACCTTTGATCCTCAAACTTGCAATATATTCAAATAAGAAGATATATAAAACACAAGAATTACAATTTGAAAATCACATCTTTCATGAGTCTTCAATAGAAGTAATGATTACAATCATAAAATACCCTTAGGCTTACAAATGAAAGCACACAAGGAAACTGCCTGCTCCTACTCTCTCTAGCCTCTCTTGGCTCATGAATCCAACCCTTCTCCAAGAGCTCCCTCCTCTCTTAAATAGAAAATAGCATCAAAATATCCTTAGGAGGTCGAATCCCATCTCTTTCATTGGATTCTAGGCCTTGGAGCTAGGTGGCATTAGTCAAAGAGACAAAAATCCAACAAACTGCTAATTTTCAGGAAATTGTTGGAAGTCATTAATAAATTGTTTCCAACTCAGTGCATGAGATCTTTAATGGAGCTAAAACTTAGGTGTAGGTGTCTTTGAGCTAGTTCGCAATGCTAAAGGAAAATCAAGTAGCCAAACCATTCATGACCTCCAAACAAGACAAAAAATCTCATGGAGTACCTGATGGCTATGAGGTTGATGCTGATAATTTCATATTTGCACTCAAATGCCTTCAAGTTGCCTAACCTCCAACCCACTTCCTTAACTAGTTCGCAACGCCAACTCAAATATAGCTTGCACACTCAAAGGAGGCTGTTAGTTGATGGTATGACATAATACCTGGAGATATGGTTAAATGTAAGCTCTGAAAACCATAAATCATCCTTTACATGATCATTATTATGTGTTAACACACTGTGTATACTCTAGTTTATTATGTTATCATAAGTGTTTGTTACATAACACACTCCACATGTATTGATGTCCATTATATTCATTTCATCAATCATAACCACATATATAATATTCATAATAATAATAATAAATGTTTATTTATTGATATTATGAGATTTTATATGGCATAAATAACAATTTATGAAATGAACCATCAAATTTGGTTCATTTATTTATTGTATTTATTTCTATTAACTTCATGTCATTAAATTTCATATTAAATTAATCCAAACAAACAATTACATTTTATATTCTATATTTTAAATCAAACATTTTCCTCGTCCACATATTATATAGTACTTCATTAAATACACCACTAACAAAACAAGATCTAATACTAAAAACCATTCTTACATTCTAAATTTCTTGTCTTTCCATATGGGATTGCAAGAATATCACATATGTGTTTCAATGTAATTATAAAAATTTAAAATAAACAATATAAAAATCACACGAACATCCATAAGCAAGAATCATTTGAATGTAATATTCTTTATAGAAAATCTATAAGCAAGAATCATTTGAATGTAATATTCTTTATAGAAAATCTATAAGCAAGAATCATTTGAATGTAATATTCTTTATAGAAAATCTAGATAGAGTCGCCAAAGTTGTTGATAAATGCATAGCATAGGTTTAACTCTAATAAATTTATTTACCTAGTATTTATTGATTATCTAAAAAAAACACAAACACAAACACAATATTATACACTTGATATATAATGAAATTCAATACATAATTTATAGAAAATAATATTTAATACATAATAAAATTTACAGAAATTAATTTTATAGATTTTTTTTTGGAAGAAGAGTTTTTTCCAAGTTTCTAGAATAATGATCAATTCTCTAATTTCATTTTTTTGATAATTATCTAATACTTTTTGAATCCATATTGTGATCAATGCAATTTTTTTCCATAATTCTTCATTATTATTTACTTGTAGAAATGCTATGTCTTCATGACAACTATCATTGGTAATCCTCACCAATTACCCACTTTAGTTTTGTCTTCTAGAAAACCATTCACATGAGCAATATATTTTACTAGATTCGCCTTCACAAGGACCACATGCAAACACTCTTCAAAGACACACCAATACTTTTAGAAAGAACACAATTATTCTCTAATAACATTTGGTCAAGCCTAGGGCCTACAGAATTATAATCACTCAACAAAAGCACAATAACACATTCAATATTAAATACTCTAGAAAGAACACAATTATTCTCTAATAACATTTGGTCAAGCCCGGGGCCTACGGGATTATAATCACTCAACAAAAGCACAATAACACATATTCAATATTAAATGAAATTAGAGAACAAAACTTTTAGCAATTAATTTGGTATATTTTTATTAGAATCAAAAACTTTTAACAATTAATTTGGTATATTTTTATTAGAATCAAAAACTTTTAGCAATTAATTTGGTATATTTTTATTAGAATCAATTGCCAAATATCTCAAGCCTTTTTACATTCACAGAGCAACTCTAGAGACAAATGGAATATACAATAACCCACAACCACAAGAAACCAAAACCACATTTTACATTAAGTTTCCAAAATTTGAAGTACAAGGTCATCAATGTTTGATTCCAAAGTTTTTTCATTTCTTTGAGTATACTAAACATTTATTTAATTAATACATGGTTAATAATCTCTTTTTTTAACTTTCAAATACAACACATGTTTCATGGTTTGAATATTGAAAATCAAATTGGAAAACATAGGCGTAAGAAATCTAAGATTTTATGTAGCACTGTGTATTTGGTTTGATGAAATATAGATGGAAGGTAGATGAAGAAACTATACATCATATAATAATTTTAAACCCTAATTCTAAGTATCCAAAATTTTAAACCCTAATTCCAAGTATCCAAAGCAAAGCATCCAAAGCAAAGCATGTTGGTCAAAATATCAAACCCCCATTACTGCAAAAATAAAGAAATCAAAGAAATTTCTACATATTTACTCTAGGCATAGGCACAGTACTAAAACTCCATGTTTTTTTATGAAATTTGTGGGACAGTTAAAAAAAAGTATGCTCTATAATATATCCAAATTTCAGACTTTGCCTATGAAAGATAAAAGCTTGTTAATCTTGTTAATCAAAATATCTGAATCACTAGTTTCAATCAGATGAATAGGATGTTCATATTTTCATATTAGGAAAGTTTTTATAACATTTTGTATCACTATTTTCAATCAGATGAGTAGGATGTTCATATAATCTTGTTAATCAAAATATCTGAATCACTAGTTTCAATCAGATGAATAGGATGTTCATATTTTCATATTAGGAAAGTTTTTATAACATTTTGTATCACTATTTTCAATCAGATGAGTAGGATACTATTTTCAATCAGATGAGTAGGATGTTCATATTTTCATATTAGGAAAGTTTTTATGACATTTGGTACCCAAGAGATACCATCATTTGTTGTTTTAATGGGCTTTGGTCATCTGCAACAAAGCTTAGTGGTTAGTTGAATTAGCATTCACTATATGGGTTATTTCTCTGCTCCAAGAGTTTCTTCATTGTAATTTTTAAGTTACTTCTCTGCTCCAAAGCTTAGTGGTTGGCTAAATTAGCATTAATATGAGTTATTTTTCTGTTCCAAGGGTTTCTTCATTGTAATTTTTAAGTTACTTCTCTGCTCCAAGAGTTTCTTCATTGTAATTTTTAAATTGCAGAGGATCATTAAAATTTGTTCGATGATAGAGCATATTGCGAACCTTTCCTTTCAACCCTGGTTCCTGGAGTTTGTTTTAATCTCTATGACTGTCACAACTACCACAGTCTAGGTAAGACATCTAAATTTTCCTCTTCTCTTGTGGTCTCTGGCTTTTCTTGTAGCTACTGGAAACTCTCTGGGTCATTAAATGTGGATGGAGATTGGCTTATTCAAGGTCTTGTTACCTGCGGCTGTATATGTGGAGCTCGGCTTATTTAGAGCATCAACAGGAAACATTAGTGGAGAAAATGGATCAACTGGAATTAGAGGTGACTATTTCAAGTTCCTCGTGATGGAGGGATGAGGAAGTAACGACTCGGCCTTGGCACCATCAAATCCCTCTGGGGGCTTAAAACGCCTCCATGGATTGGACAATTCAAACACAAATAAGGAGGCAGATTTTATTTCCCATCTCAACTGCCTTGAGCTTCTAACTCCTTCTGGAAAATTAGTCTGTGTTCCAACGCCACTAGCCCATGCCAATACAGTTGGGTGGATTGATGTTAGAAGAAAAAGGGAAAAAGAAATTCACATAAGACAAATTAGCCCATGCCAATACAGTTGAACTGTAGTTGATGTTAGAAGAAAAAGGGAAAAAGAAATTCACATAAGACAAATTACAATACTCTGTGACTATGTAACTTCTCTATTTGTCTGTTAAATAGTTAATACTATTTTCAATTTTATAAAGAGGTTGATTAAATGTTCTATTTTTTGGGTTTTTTTAGTCGGGAATTTGGTAATATAAATTTGAATAAAATAGCTATTTTTTGTTATTTAAATTGCATTTATTAATGCATAAATGGATTCAGCTTGCTGAAAAACCCCCAGGACCTTGGATTATACAAACTTAGTCACTCAAATCTGCAGATCCAATCATTCCTCACCTGATTTCTGGCAAAATCAAGTAGAACATTTAGATTAAGCTTCTTATAAATACAAGTTAATTTACCAAAAATAAAATCCATTATATAATTATATTATTAATGTTATTTAGAAAATTTGTTTTCCTAAATAGGAATATCCAGCAAATATCCCACTGTTAAATTTTTCTTCAATTTTTTCTGCACATTTTTTTGACATCATTAATGCAAGTAGTCTAAACTTTTTACTTGTTATTAAGGACATATTTTTCTATCAATTTTTATTGAAATAAGGCCAAAAATATTGTAATTTCAGATTTGAGTGACTGAGTCTGTACAATTCAAATGCCTTTAAAGTTTTCAAGGGTGCTGAATCTATTTATACATTTAAAAATATAATTTAAACAACAGAAAATGGAGATTTTACCAATATCTATTTCCCATATTTTGAACTGTTGAAAAATTATATAACACTGTAAATATTTCTTCAAATTTTATAAAAATGTAAAAAATAAGTTTGCACCTATGGTTAAAAAATAATATCAAAAATTACAAGTCAGCCAGTGCCAAAGAACAAATCGGTCTGAAATTACCGCAAGTATGGAAATCCACAGCTTGAATGCTGCAGCCTGTTAACAATTTCCAGTATATAAGCCATAAATATCATTGAACTGAAGCAGAATTCATTTGAATGATAAAAACGGAAGCATGTGCCCTATATTTTTCTTTCGAATCTCATGTATGTCATGATATATGATCAAATGTAAAAAGAAAAATATGAGTAATTAATGCGGTGCCAGTCCCCATCCCCGTGTTTCCCTTGCATCTCAAACGTTGAATCGGCGCGAGATGCAGAGAATTGCAGGGCACCAGAGGTAGCGATCTGTACTTTTCCAGAGGCGGCGGCCTCGGCCTCGGCTTCGGCCTCATTTTTGGAAGTTGGATGATAATACATACGCGATGTCTGAGGGCAGTGAGAATTAAACCTGGCGGCGATCCTGATACCCGCATCCACCATTTCCGTGTATTTCGCCATCTCCACAGCTCCGGCAATAAATTGATTGAGCGTAAGGAATCACCAGGAAGAAGCGGCGGATGGTACTTGAGGGATTCAAACGGAACAACAGCAGCAGAACAAGATGGTATGTAATTAATTAATCTAAAACAGGCTTCCACCACCAGCAACAGCAGCAGGAGGAGGAAGACGCCTTTCTGGGCATGGGAACAGATGAAACGCAATCCCAGGATGAAAGTGTAGACACGGTCCAATTTATAACTTCTGGGGAAGGTAGGAATGGCTGTGGGCGATTTCGCCGCGTTGTGCCACTTTCCTCCACTAAATCATGTCCAACTCCAAAGTGGGGCAACAAGGAATATCTGCTACAAGTCTGAATTTGGTTCCGGCGAATCAGGATCTAAATCACTGTCAAACCCACGAGGATGTCGCTGTATAAAGCTTTTAAAAGCACGAGTTGATTTCCGCGGTTGCAGTTTGGAATTAGCCCACACCTACCAAAGTTCAACTCGCCAACTAACCGAGTTGTGACAGGTTCATTTGACCAACGGATGCCTCCAACGCATACTTTACTACCCACGTTCCTGGCAGGTTGGAAAATTGAATTGTGAGTTGTATAACCATTTGATTTTTTTGAAAAACATTTTTGAATTTTTTCATCGAAATCAGGTGAAATTTTTATTTTTTGTTGTTTGAATTGCATTTTTGAATGTATAATTAGATTTAGCATTATGAAAGGGCATTGGAAGACTGGAACACTTAAATCTGGAATTCCAATAAATTTTGACAGGATTTAAGTAAAAATTGATAAAATATACCAGTAAAAACTCAAAAAAATCAAACCTTTTAACAATTGATCTAACATTTCCATTTTTAAGTTTTTATAATCTACATCTCCAAGATTAATAGAATTGTGAGTTGTATAACCATTTGAATTTTTGAATTTTTTCATCCGAATCAGGGGAAATAGATCTTGGTGAAATTTCTATTTTCTGTTGCTTAAATTGCATTTTCTGAATGTATAAATGGATTTAGCACCATGAAAGGGCATTCCGATTATACAGACTAGATCACTTAAATGTGGAATTCCAATAAATTTTGATCTGATTTAAGTAAAAATTGATCGAAAAATATACAAACTCCAAAAAATCAAACCTTTAAACTACGAGAATTGATTTTACATTTCCATTTTTACATTTGTATAATCTACATCTCCAAGATTAATAGAATTGTGAGTTGTATAACCATTTGAATTTTTGAATTTTTTCATCGAATCATGTGAAATAGATTTTGGTGAAATTTCTATTTTCTGTTGTTTAAATTGCATTTTGAATGTAAAAATGGATTTAGCACCATGAAAGGGCATTGGAATTATACAGACTAGATCACTTAAATCTGGAATTCCAATAAATTTTGATTGGATTTAAGTAAAAATTGATCACAAAATATACCGGTAAAAACTCCAAAAAATCAAACTTTTAAACTACGAGAATTGATTTAACATTTCCATTTTTACATTTTTATAATCTACATCTCCAAGATTAATAGAATTGTGAGTTGTATAACCATTTGAATTTTTGAATTTTTTCATAGGAATCAGGTGAAATAGATTTTGGTGAAATTTCTATTTTTTGTTGTTTAAATTGCATTTTGAATGTATAAATGGATTTAGCACCATGAAAGGGCATTGGAATTATACAGACTCGATCACTTAAATCTGGAATTCCAATAAATTTTGACTGGATTAAAGTAAAAATTGATCAGAAAATATACTCCTAAAAACTCCAAAAAATCAAATCTTTAAACTACCAGAATTGATTTAACATTTCCATTTTTTTTACATTTTTATAATCTACATTTCCAATATCAATAGAATTGTAAGTTGTATAACCATTTGAATTTTTGAATTTTTTCATGGAAATCAGGTGGAATAGATCTTGGTGAAATTTCTATTTTCTATTTTTTAAATTGCATTTCTGAATGTATAAATGGATTTAGCACTATGAAAGGGCATTCGAATTATACAGACTAGATCACTTAAATCTAGAATTCCAATAAATTTTATCCAAATTTAAGTAAAAATTGATAATAAAAAAAATACACCCATAAACACTCAAAAAAATCAAACTTTTAAACTACTCGAAGATTAGGTGAGGTGAGACTGACATTTCAATTTTTACATTTTTATATCTACATCTCCAAGATTAATTGACGCTGCACAAACGACAACAATGGATAATTTAAACGAATCTTAAATAGCTGCTGGAATCTTTACAAATTTTACAAAATTCTTACCAGATTTATTTTTAAAAAATCTATTTACTGCAGTATGAATTTGGCTCTGCACATAGCGGTACATATGACAGTAGGGCCTACGACGACTTTGCACATTCATCCACTGAATCGACCCTTTCAAAGTACGAGTTGATTTCGGCGATTACAATTTGGAATTAGTCTACGCGCGTGTTCCAACCAACCCACATGACAAAGTTCAGTTGTGACAGGTATTGGTGTGACAAAAGGAGGCCTCGCATGCATTTTTTTTTCACTTTTCATGCACAAAGGAGGAGAAGGAGAAATTAGAATGAATAAGTAACGTGCAATGAACTTGAAAAGAAGGATGTGATGTCATGAATGATGAAATAGAGATGAACTGGGAGGGGATCAATCAGCAATATTCAATGTTGCAAAGAGTGGTATATACATTATTAAGTCATCTAGATATATATATGACATGTATATATCACCTGTCACAATATTTAATGTTGCGTAGCAAGTTGTTTATTGATTACAAAAGTGGGAGGTGAACAAATATACATATTAACAACAGAGAATGTCTCTCATACAGTTGTCAAGATCAAACAATTGATGTAATTAAAATTGGTTTTAAATTTTATTATTAATTAATATGTTTTTTTTCACTTGTGATGTTAAATCTAAATTTTATTATTAATTATATTTTCTTTCACTAAATTAAAGTGTTAAATCTAAATTTTATTATTAATTATATTTTCGTTCACTAAATTAAATTGAATGAGGCAAATTTAATGTGTTCTCATTTCCAAAAAAATGCAAGATATATTAAATCTTATAAGTATATATCTTGTTACTTAATATTAAATGTTATGATAAGTAATGTATAACTCAAAATTTAAAAGTAATTCAGATATAATAGTTTATATACCACCTACCACAACATTGAATATTACATTTCAAAGTAAATATTATATATTATTCTTTTTATTATTTTTCACCCACACCACCCACCACAACATTAAATGTTACATTTCAAAGTGAATATTAAATGTTATTCTTTTTATTATTTTCCACCCACAAATGTTGAAAAATGATTAACCATTTCCTATTTCCAAATTCTCATCATTTTTTTTTCGACCACATTGTTTGTGCACCACAAATAACGTGCAATTCGAATTTGAAAACAGATGTGATGTCATTCGTGATGAAATAGAAATGAAGCGGGAGGTGGAGAGATGTGCACGCCTAGAAGAGACACAAATGTTTACGCCCATAGCAGAAAATGTCGGTAGGAGGGTTGCCAACTCCAAGGTAACTAGGTAGGGTAAGTAAAACTGGTTATTAATTTTATTTTGTATTGTATTATATTCATTTTATTTTGTATTATATTCATTTTATTTTTAAATTGAAAAAATAATGATGATGTAATTTTATTGTTTTAATATTTTTAATATCATTATTATTGTATAGAGTAACATAAAATATTTTTGGTTAATGTCACAGGAGGGAAACCCTAGCACTGTGCCCATGCGAGCTTCCGCCTGATTGACACAGTACAAGCCGCGGCTACGAAACCCTAAAGTTTCAGCGCGAACCTTTACTGGCTCTGATCCGCAACTATGGGCGCCGAAGAGGGGGGGAAACCCCCCTCATATAGCAACATAACAGCTAATGACAGATCTGGGACGAGGGCAAAACGACCAGCATTTGAGCTGCCACAGCAAATTTGGGAACAGCTACTCGCCAAGGAGCAGGGCTTTCGACAAGAAATGGAAACGGAAGCTAGCACGTCTCATCCCAGAGCACCCCGTGGTTGGGAACCTGGGAAATGCATCTCGCAAATGGAAAAAGCGCCCAGGTACCTCATAAGCTCAACCAGGGTGGGGGAGCACACCCAGTTCATGCAAGAACATGCCCTCATTGGCAAATTTTTGGGACTTTAGCCATCAGAAAGGGATCTGAACAAATGGATCAAACACTGGTGGAATCCCAAAGGAGACTATGAGGTCCAGCTCAGCTCAAAAGGCTTCTTCACCATCATATTATACAACCTAGAAGACAGAGATCGCATCTTTGAGAACGACCATTACTTCTTCAACTCAGCAGGGCTATTCCTAAGGTATTGGACAGAGCGCTTCAGCCCGGATAAGGAGGACTTTACAATGGCACCCCTCTGGATCCGCCTATACTCCCTCCCGCAAGAGTTCTGGCTGGAGGAGATTCTTATGGGAATAGGAAATACAATCGGTCAATACGTGAAAGCCTCTGAAGCCACAAAGCAACGCAAATAGACTTTATATGCCCGAATATGTGTCTACATGAACATAGCTAAAGCCTTACCAGGTGCGGTAAAACTGGAGTACCAGGACGAGGATTGGTCACAAACCCTTGACTATGAGCATATCTCGTTCAGATGCAGAAAATGTCACGAACACGGCCATCTGTTCCGGGACTTCCCCCTAAATCAGCAAGCTCCCAAGGTAAGCCAAAATCTACAGAAAGATGGTTTCACTACGATCCAGACGAGGAAGAAAAATCCCACTCGAAAACAAACAGCTGGCCCCAAACCCAGGATCTAGACCAGGAATGCTTATGATATACTAAGCCAGTTACCTAAGGATGAGGAAATCCAAGATCCACGCGATGGTTTACAGAAAGGCAAAGCCCAGAACCCCACACCCTCCCCCTCCGACCCAAATAAGGAGATCAATGCAGAAGAAAAAGGGGATGCAGATGGAGATACTCTAATGCAAATGGATGCCCAAGACCTGGCAGGCATCGATCTTGAGAAACTGGAGGAAGCCCTCAGTCAGAAAGACCTGCAAGGCCTTCCAGAAGAACAACTAAGAAAGGTGCATAAGGTCTTCCTCGATTCAACAACGGGATCCACAGCGCGCCTTGGCATCGCCACATAATCAAGCTCCGGCTCTAAGAAAATACCACGCGAGAATAAAAGAAGGGGAAGGAAACCAGTACATCAGCTGATTAAAGAAGTTGGAAATCTAATGATCAACTCAGGTCAAATACAGAAGCTCTCGGAGGGATACCTCCACCCACACCCCTCCTCTTAATGATGAAGATTATCACTTGGAACATTAGAGGACTCAACGGATGATCCAAGCAAAGAATCCTCAGGGATTGCGTCAAGGAGGAAAGCCCAGACATTCTAATGTTACAGGAAACTAAATGTGCAGGAATGGAAGCTGAAACCATCTTCCAACGTATATGGAAAGGCTGCAACTACGTCCTTACGAACTCTGTGGGGGCATCGGGAGGTCTAGCAATATTGTGGAACCCTAACCACACTATCCTTAGTGGACCCTTCTCCACTATAGGTACCTTGTCAGCTCACTTTGAAGTCATAGGCTCAAATCAGGAGGGGACCATCACCAATGTCTACAGCCCACAAGGACAACAGGAAAAAATCAAATTTATGGAAAAGCTAACCCAAGTTAAAGCACTAGAAAACAAGCCCAACTGGATCCTAGGAGGAGACTTTAATATGATCATGTCACTGGAGGAAAAAACAGGCAGAAGCAAACGACTAGAGCAAGACAGCGGTAAGTTCAAAACCCTCCCTGAACAATTAAAGTTAGTAGACATAGAGAACAACAATGGCACTTTCACCTGGTCTAATCACAGATCAGGTAGCCAGCATGTAGCATGCAAACTCGATCGCTTTCTCGTAACAAAGGATTTGATTGAAAGAGACCTCTGTATAGAAAGCTTGATCCTCCCCAAAACAGGTTCTGATCACTGGCCAATTGCCCTTCAGATAGCAATAGAGACAACACCAAAATTTAAACCTTTCAGATTTGAGAAATTCTGGCTCACACACCCAGATTTCCAATAGCTGGCACAAACCTGGTGGAATCAGTCTAAGACAGATCAGGGCACCAAGATGTACAGATTTCAACAAAGGCTCAAAAACTTCAAGCAAAGGCTCAAACACTGGAACAAAAACACCTTCGGCAATATTTTCCAAAGCATCAAAGACGCAGAGAACAGACTGGCCGAGATACAAAGAATCTTTATATCGGGAGTTCGCACTATTGAGCTCATGGAGGAAGAGGAGTAGCTACAAATGCAACTGGAGCAAAGAAGAAAGCAAGAAGAAATCCTATGGAGGTAGAAATCCAGGGTGCAATGGCTCAAAGAAGGGGAAAAGAATACTAAATTCTTCCACAGAACTATGATACACCGGAGACACATCAACAGAATAACACATCTGGAAGATGAGCAGGGCCAACTGATAAGAGAACACACACACATTGAAGAGGAGCTCAACAGATACTACCAGAACCTCCTCATGGAAAGAAAAGAGGACAGAAGTGAAGCCATCACCCGAGTTACCAGTCATATTGCCGCACTAATCACCCCCGAACAAAATGCCGCTCTTAAAAGGCCAATATCCCAGGAAGAGGTGGACCAGGCTGTAAAAGATATGCCCCCAGGAAAAGCCCCAGGCCCCGATGGTTTCACTACAGACTTCTTCCATCACTGCTGGGACATCATAAGTAAGGATGTATGGGAGGTCGTCAAGGAATCAAGAACATCGGGTCAAGTTCTCCAATCTTTTAACACAACCTTCCTCACTCTCATCCCAAAGGAAGAAAGAGTCACGAACCCCAAACAGTTCAGACCCATTGCCTTATGCAATGTCATCTACAAGATCATAACCAAGGTGATCGCAAATCGACTCAAGCCAATTCTGCCATTTGTCATTTCTAAAGAACAAGCTGGATATGTCGAAGGAAGATAGATTATGGATAGCGTCATACTGGCACATGAGGTGATCAGCTCTCTCAAATCCACGAAAACCCCAGGTATGTTAATCAAACTTGATCTCTCAAAAGCATTTGATAAAGCCAGTTGGCAGTACCTCAGAGCTATCCTAAATTCCTTTGGCTTTGATCAAGATTGGGTAAACTGGATTTTGAACCTCACCTCTTCGGCTTTCTTCTCAATCCTAGTCAATGGAGTCCCCTTGCGTCCCTTCTCGGCCTCCAGAGGCATAAGGCAAGGAGATCTGCTTTCACCCTTTCTTTTTGTTCTAATGGCGGAAGGCCTGGGTCGCTACATTAAATCAGCGGTGTTGGAAGGCGCCCTCAAAGGCCTACCCCTACATAATATTAGGCCTGCCCCATCACATAGCCAATTCGTCAATGACACCCTGCTCATGAACTCCCCTACGGCACGCGAAGCCCTTAAGCTCAACTCCATCCTCTCTGACTTCACTGAAGCCTCGGGCATGACTTTGAACCTAGATAAATCCAAGCTTTTCTTTTTTAACACACCCGCTGCAGTTCAACTGCACATTTCCAAAATCCTGGGCATCCCCGGGAGCTCCCTTCCGTCCAACTACCTAGGTATTCCTCTCACAGGAGCGCCAGCCAAATCCATTTCTTGGGACAGCCTCCTCCTCTCTATCTCTAACAGACTGGCCAATTGGACCTTTAGACCTTTAAACATTGCAGCCAGATTAGTCCTGCTAAAATCAGTTCTTCAAACCCTACCCACCTATCTCTTCACTGCCTTAGCTGCTCCCAAGCATATCATTAGAGCGATCAGAAACATCCAAAGGAACTTCCTCTAGCAAGGTCTGTAGGCCAACAAGAAATGGGCACTGGTGTACTGGGATAAGGTATGTACACCAAAAAGCAGGGGAGGCCTAGGGCTTCAGGACCCGGGAAAGCTCAACCAGATAATGGGGGCCAAGATATGGTGGAGGTGGATGAAAACACCAGATGCATTATGGGCACAAATCTGGAAGAACAAATACGCTCCCTCCATGCAGCCGGATCAGCTGATCAGACACAACGTTAAAATCCAGGGTTCGAACATTTGGAACACAGCTTGGCAAAACAAAGACATAATACAGAAACACGCTTTCTGGGAAATACGCAATGGAGACAGTGCAAGGTTCTGGCAAGATTCGTGGCAACAACTCAAACCTCTAAAGGACCTAGCAGAGCTCATACCCCTCCAACAAGCCCTTAATCAAGCCCCTTCACTGAAGGTAAAGAATCTTTGGAAACCTACAGGTGCGGGTCAGACTTGGCGGCAATGGAAGACCTCTAGCCACGAGCTAGGAACCCCTCCCGACTTAAACTTGTCCACATGGCATCATGAAGCAGGACGCAAGAAAATCCCCATGAAGGAGGGGCCAGACATCCTCAGATGGGGACATTCAGCTTTAGGAAACTTCTCGGTAAAGGAAGCCTACCACAGACAAGGCAACTACCACAATCAGGAAGTGGATAACATCTGGAGCAAGATTTGGAGCAAGGCGTTCTGGCCTAAGGTCTCTACTTTTCTCTGGTTAATCATCCATAACAGAATTCTAACTTGGGATAATCTTAGGAAGAGGGGATTCATTGGGCCCTCCATGTGTGTTTTATGTCAATCTCAAGAAGAAACCAAGGAGCATCTTTTCAATGGGTGTCGTTATAGTCAAGCTGTCTAGGACCAGGGGGCACAAATCATGCGCAGATCCAATCAAAACAGAGGCAGCATCAGCGACACTATTGAAAATTGGGACTCAATCACTTATAACAATCCCATTCTGAACTACATTTGGCAACTCCTCCCAAGATTTATTTTATGGCAGATATGGAAGGAGAGAAACAAAGGCATCTTCCACTCCAAGGACTCCTCTGCAGAGTCAACCTGGGACAGAGCTGCCACACTCATCAAAGAAACAATCAGAAGTAAGCATTGGCAACCTAGGGACAAGGATTGTAACCGGGCGGAGTCACTCACCCTCCAAAGTTGGCAACTTAATTTAAAAGACTCAGTGGCAATCAGAGCTCCCAAGAATCGATTCCCTAGCCCAACCACCTGGACCCCCCCCCAACTGGATTCATAAAAATTAACTTTGATGGAGCTTCAAAAGGTAATCCTGGACCCGCAGGTTATGGAGCTACGATCAAGAGATCCAAAGGGGAAATTCTAACTTTGGAAGCAGGGTATTTGGAAGAGACCACAAACAATGTAGCAGAATTAATGGGCCTACTACAGGGCCTTCGACATGCAGTAACCCTAGCTAGCCATAAAATCATTCTGGAGGGGGACTCACAAATTGTCATCCAGCTAATTACTAAGATCTTGCATGGGGGAAATCCACAAAAAATCTCTCCCAGTTGGCGCCTTGCAGGATTGCTCAAAGACTTCAAAGGCCTACTTGGGCACAACATCAGCATCATCCCCTCCCATGTCAAAAGGGAGGCAAATGGAGTGGTTGATTACCTAGAAAATGAGGGAGTACAAAGGGAAACATAACAAATAATCTGGGAAGCCAGAAGCACTGGAGCCTCCGATCTATCCAATCATTGTCAACTCCTCGCCAGCAAGGATTTTCCAGCCCCGGATGGGGTGACACGCAGAAAGGGTGAGGCACGTGGAGGAGAGCAAGGAGAGGCCATTTATAATGGCTCTCACCACACACTTAGTTATATATGAAGGTCCCTACCTCCGTCGGCCTCCGTTTATCGATGGGGCCTCTCACGAGTGAGCACAGGCCGGCCAGTTAAGCTCTCGGCTTTAATGGCGGCAACCATAATTTATGCCTTCACCCGCCTTACTAAAAGTCTTAGTGTGCATTTGAAGCTTGTCGAGCAGAGGAGTAGCAGCAGTGTTCTCGATGCCCTGGCATTAATCCTTGCTCTTACTATGCCACGGGCAAGGGGGAGGCCTCGCAGGGGAGCCAGCTGGTATGCGGCTGACTCCAAGAGGAAGTGACACAAGAGATTTGAACGGGCTGTGATCATGGCCAAGAAAAGGCGACGTCGGGCGACCATTGATACGAGCTCGCCCCCCAGAACCTTTGTCGAAGAAGTCCCGAACATGGAGCTCCCACCGGACTTTTCAGAGAGCAGGATGTTTATTGTTCCAGATAATTGGAACCCCCCGACGTGTATTGGAGAAGTAGAGGCACCACCCCGCTCAAGAGACACTTCAGGTCCCCACGACGCTCCTAATGAAGAGCCCACCACTTGCTTGGTAGAGGAGGAGCTACTGGAAAACACCACAGACTCGCAGTCGAATAGGGAGCAGCTGGGTCATTGGGAAACGGATGCCAAGCCAAAGACGTCGCCCTCGCCACCACTCCTACACCCGGAGCATCTGCAGCTGATTTTTGAGGTTCGAAGCCGGGTGGATGATCAAATTTTCAGAGCAGTCTGCGTTAGCCAACGCTTGGACATGCTCTATGCGGCCTATTCCAGTGCCACTCCTCGGCGACAATGTCCAACCTGTGCTCAGCCTTATGTCATCCCATCCAGCAGTGGAAAAGCGACGGACACCTACAAGGACTTCGGGGAATAGGTTCTTCTATCTCGCATGATTTCCAACTCTTTTTTTGTTGTAGTTTACTAGAGTTGTAGCTCTTCAGTTGTTAGCATGGTTAGCATTAGCACAGACCTCACTAAACTGTTGTTGATAATGGATGTATACCCTGGTTTCCTTCGGGCAGGGTGGCGCAATGAACTCTTTGATTTTGCATGCTACTGTGGGCAGGCCAGCTGTCTTGGTTTCCTGCATAGGCAGGACAGCTGGCACCTACGTGTCATGTGTATTCCTTTTTTGAAGTTATAATATAATAGGTCTCGCCTTTTACTTAAAAAAAAAAAAAAAAACATAAAATATTTTTATATCAATTATATATATATGTTAAGTATTAACTTCATGTTGAGTAATGTAAGATTTATATATTGCCTTCATATTGAGGAACATATTATTAAAATGTTATATATAGAGAGAATTAGTATAGATCTGTTTATCTTAACTATTAAGAGAGAGATCAAGTCTCTTGAGGTAAAAACTTTTTTCAAATTGAAAAAAAATTGAGGAAAGGTTTACACCTCGAGGGATTTGATCCCTCTCGATACATGATATATCCGAATTGAAGATGGATCTACGTTGGTTTAACCAAGACTTGACATCTTTATGCCAACCCCTCTTGAGTTGCAAATTATTTTGACTAGAGTTTGAAGCAATCTTAGGAAGCCTCTTGTCTTCCATATTTTTTTTGTAAGCTAGATAGTATTAATATTAATATGTTACAAAATAGAGTACAAACAACATTGTTTGTGGCATGCCACCAGGAAACTAGAACTCTAACAATACACACGGATCATTGTTTGTGCTTGACTATCCTACTAATATATTTAAAAAAAAAGCATATAACATGTGTTTGAGGAGGCTAACGTTGCTCCTCCTCTCTCCTAACAAAGATAAACAAAGGGGTTTAACCTTGTGGGTCATGTTCCTACTTCTACCAATAGTGTTTGTCCCTCTAATGATCTGGTTCCTCATCTAACATAATGTATAGAGTAACACAAAATATTTTTATATTTATTTTAAGTAAAATATTTTTATATCAATTATATATATATATTAAGTATTAACTTCATGTTGAGTAATGTAAGATTTACACATTGCCTTCATACTGAGGAACATATCATTAAAATGTTATATATATATATATATATATAGAGAGAGAGAGAGAGAGAGAGAGAGAGAGAGAGAGAGAGAGCATAGATCTGTCTATCTTAACTCTTAAGAGAGGGATCAAGTCTCTTGAGGTGAAAACTTTTTTCAGATTGAAAAAAATTGAGGAAAGGTTTACACCTTGAGGGATTTGATCCCTCTCGATACATGATATATCTGAATTGAAGATGGATCTATGTTGGTTTAACCAAGACTTGACATCTTTATGCCAACCCCGCTTGAGTTGCAAGTGATTTTGACCAGAGTTTGAAGAAATCTTAGGAAGCCTCTTGTCTTCCACATTTTTTTTGTAAGCTAGATAGTATTAATATTAATATGTTACAAAATAGAGTACAAACAACATTGTTTGTGGCATGCCACCAAGAAACTAGGACTCTAGCAATACACATGGATCATTGTTTGTGCTTGACTATCCTACTAATATATTTAAAAAAAACATATAACATGTGTTTGACGAGGCTAACGTTGCTCCTCCTCTCTCCTAACAAAGATAAACAAAGGGGTTTAACCTTGTGGGCCATGTTCCTACTTCTACCAATAGTGTTTGTCCCTCTAATGATATGGTTCCTCATCTAACATAATGTATAGAGTAACATAAAATATTTTTATATTTA
>ML845424.1:11071-36721 GCA_009831015.1 Picea engelmannii | reverse complement strand
TTTGGCTATCTAGCCTAGGGTTTGCTTCCGGAGTAATTCTCAGTCAAGGTTAAGGTGCTCGGAGGGTGGCTTCAGCCTATGGTTGGGTGACGAGGGTATCGTCAATGGTAAAACGAGCACACCATCTTCTATATTCTAACAAAGGCCTCCTTATATAACCTTGGAGAGGTCCAACCACTTGAGATATCTTTGGTATAATTTGAGGATTCCTCTCCTTCAGTTGAGGATCTTCCCTAAGATCATGCCTTGACCATCTATTCGAATCCAACTACCTTCAGGAATTGAGGGATTATTCCCTTATTTGCCTCAACAAACCCAGAATTTGCCAAAAAATGGGTAGTGCTCCCCCAAAGAGGTGCACAGGGCGCTCAAGCACTCCCCCAAAGAGGCCCAGGGAGCGCCAGCACTCACTGACAGTGGGTAGGGGAGCGCTCCTCTTCAAAATCCATTTTTTTGTGGTTTTCTCAATGTCAAAAGGCTTGTACTTCCTGTCAAGTGATTTCTCTTCTTCCAAACTAACCTTTGAGGTGTCTTAAGTGTCTTCATGATGTCGTTAGAGGCACGACATATGCAAGATGGCAGTATGATGTTTTTGACACTTGCAACACTTATATTCAATATGCGACACTTGCGGACAAGATGTGACACTTACAACACTCATAATGACGACACTTGCGACACTATCGAAGTGATTAATTTTTAGGTGTAACACCCGCTATCAGAATCTATGGTACACTACACATAAGGTGTTCCATATGGACACTAATGTCGCATTTTATATCTAAAAGTAAATTATCAGAGAAAAAATAGAGAGGAACCCACGCATAGTACCTCGGGTGGTTGAGGCATACAAGGTCGTGGCACATTTTAAGCCAGGGTTCCACCACATGTACGTTCAGGGGAAGAAAGAGTCAGTTTGGCAGTGGTTTCCAACACAATAGAGGCTGGAAGAAGAGGAGATGGGAAACATCATGGACAATTGGGATGATGAGTAGAAGCTTCCACCCATAGAGACAAAGCCATCGGTGCAACCAAACCTAAAAGTATATGACATTGATTAGGAGGAAGAGGAAGAAGAAGAGGACAAGGACAAGGGGAAGGGCCCATAGGAGCCATCACCATCGTCAGCACCGTGCAACGATAGAAAGAGAAAAGAGCCAGCGACAAGAAGACTCGGACAACAACAACCTAAGTGTAAAGTCATTAAGGAAGTCGTTATTAAAGCACTAACAAAAGAATACTTGGAGAATATTGGTGACCAGTTAAAAGAATTAATTTACAATGATTTCAACATGCAACACAATAATAGGAAGAGATGAATAAATGTATGTAGACACAGATGGAAGAATTGCAACAACTATTATAATCCATAAATATCGCACTAGGGTGACAAATAGAGGAGGAACCAACAACCAACATGACCAAGACTAGAGAGGTAGCACAATAAATCTCCTAATCCTTGACAGTCGCCACAGAACGAAGGCTAATTAAGCTAGCCAGAGGGGCAGTCGAGCTCCCCATGACTGAGATGCAAGAGAAGGCCAGAGAATTATTTCACATTGATTTGGATTTATGAGTGGAACGAAACGAATAACAGACTGAATACAATAACATAGAGATACAGAGAAAAACAATAGATATCTAGTGAACAATAAATTATGTTGAATAAATAAAATAGGCTGAAACTATAAAACTGCAGAACTGAAAACAACTTGCTTGAATGGTGGTAGTAATCTCTGAGAAGAGATGTGGCTACTATGTGCATCCATTTGTGTAAAATAATTACAATGAGGCTCTAGAGGTATTTTTAACATTACTCATTAATGCCAAAATCATAGACATCCAAAAATCTATCCCTAGGAGATGAAATGCCAAAAGTTATGTGGGCCCTGAAGGGTAAGTTGGTACCTCAACTTCACGGGGTCGTAGCGCTTGCATACAACCTTTGTTTTAGGCGCGTGATAGCCCATTGGAAAGGTATTTTCGAGAACTACACATTATTTCATCAAACTTTGACTCTATCTACAATTTGAATATGGAAATCCAAAAGAACATTGTTTAAGGCCCCAAAACATCCTTGAAAGTACAGAAAGATGTATTGACATGAAAAATTCCAACATAAGCCAGTTGGATTAGGTGGGAGGCCACCAATCTCCACCTAGAACCTATGTAAGGATTCAGACAGCCCTGGAAGTGTAGAACCCACAATTACAAAGAATTACAGAAGAGCGTGTTGAACTAAAAATTATCAAGAGGATCCAGTTGGAATAGGTGGGTGACCACCAATATCCATATGGATCAGTACTCCCCCCTTAGGAAGAAATGGTCTCCATTGCGTTGAGTGCAACCATCAAGTGAGGAAATTTCTATTGAATTTGGCTTCAGGTAAGCCACTTGCCTTGGTGCAGGAGCTGCCCTGCCTTGACAACCTAATAAAGATGGATCCTCTACTGGTGAGTTCCCTTGACTTGTGTGCCTACTATCTGATCAGTGGATTCCTGTTCCATTCAATCAGGGTTGAACTCTGTTGGTTTCAACTATTCTTGGATCTCTGAGGTGTCCAATAATGGTGTAAAATATTGTCGGAGGAGGTCCACTTTGAACATTGGGTGCAAGCCAAGAAAGGGGGGAGTGTTGAGCTCAAAATCATTGTCACTCATAACCTTGGTGATAGTGTAAGGCCCATAGCAAAGTGGACAGATCTTCTGATGGGGCCATGTAAGGCATTCTTTCTGCAAAATTTCATGGACCTATTTGTGGATGTGCTAAATCCTCTCAATCAATCTAGTGGCTTTCTAGACCTCAAATTGAACATGGGAAGAATCTGCTTGTGTGATTGCAAGAGGTAGTGCAACATCAATGGGACCCAAGGGTTGGAATCCCATCCCCATCTGAAAGGGGATATGGTCGGTGGAGCTATGGGGAGCCCTGTTGTAGTTGTATTGAACATAGGGAAGAATCTCATATCATGTACGTGGATGCTTAGAGTTATACCTGTGTAGGATGTGCAAACTCATCCGATTGATGACATTTGTTTGGCCATCGGTTTGAGGGTGGAAGAAAGTGGATTTAGTGAGTTTGATGTCCAACATTGACCAAATACTAGACCAAAATGTGTTGAGGAAATTGATGTCCCGATCGGAGATGATAGTCTGTGGTATCCCAAATTGGACCCACACTTGTTCGAAGAAGAGCCTGACAGTATCTACCACTGTGATGCTCTTCTTACAGGCTATGAGAATGGTCATCTTCAAAAACTGATCAACCACCACAAATACACAATCATTTCCTTGATTGGTGGATGGAATACTAGACATGTAATCCATTGATATGGATTCCCAAGGCCTCTCGAGAGTATGAAGAGGGGTGTATAATCCTTTCTTCTTGATGGATATCTTCGAAGTGGCACAAGAAGTGCAAGATATGATATACTTGCTAACGTCCTATCGAAGTTTTGGCCAATAAAAATGTTTCTGTAGAATGACCATAGTTTTCTCCATGCCAAAATGTCCTTCCATCCAACTATAGTGAGCCTCCCAAATCATCTTTGCATGCTCTCTTACAGGAACACAAAGATGGACTAGATAGCATAACAGTCCATCCTGAATCTGAAAATCGGTGACATTCACACATGTACCCAAGAGATGATAGGTGGTGTCGAAGTTAGGATCTCGTTGATAAAGTTGGGGCCACTCAGATGCCTCATGCCCACAAGAATGGAGCACGGTGGTTAGTGCAGCCATGAGAGGTTGATTGGGGAAGTCAACGAAATAATTTGTTCTCCATGTCTTATACTTGACGTTGAGATGGAACTGTTGCAGGTATGTGGACCACTTTTGATGGCATTCTTTCTGCAACTTCCCTTGTGTCTGTATGGACTACAGAGGCTTCTGATAAGTGTGGATGATTGTCTCCTTTCACAGAATGTAATGTTTCCATTGACGACAGGATTTCACAATGGAATACATTTCCCTGTCACAGGTCAGGTATTTCCAGATGGTATCTGAGAGTATCTCACCATGGTATGCTACTAGATGACCATGTTGAGTGAGAATTGTGCCTACAACATAGTTTGATGCATCAATCTCAATATCGAATGGTTATTGCAGATCAGATAAGGAGAGTACTGGAGTTGAGCACAAGCGATGCTTCAGATAATCAAATGTTCATTGTTGTGCCTTCCCCCATGCTAACATGTCCCTGCAACCACCCTTGGTCACTTGGATGAGGGCCCATGCAATATGGTAGAATACCAATACAAACCTTTGGTAGAAACTGGCAAGTCCCAAGAAGCTCTGAAGCTCAGTTAGTGTGGTCAGGGCTGGCCAATCACGGATGACTTGGATCTTAGTTGGATCCACATGTACCCCATATTCATCAACAATGTAGCCCAATTATTGGACCTCGTTCATGCCAAAGGAGCATTTTTATAAGTTGGCATATAGCTTGTTCTTTCGCAGAGTGCTCAAAACCAGTTGAATATGTTGTATGTGCTCCTCCCAAGTTTTGTTGGAGATGAGGATTCCATCTAGATATACCACCAAAACATAGTTGGTGAAGGGTCTCAATACATCATCCATCAACCTCATGAAAGTGGTTGGTGTATTTGTTAATCCAAAGGGAATGACCAACCATTCAAAGAGACCTTCTTTAGATTTTAAAGTTGTCTTCCATACATTAGTTGGTTCGATGGGAACCTGGTGGTAGCCAGACTTTAGGTCAATGTTGCTAAATAAATTCTCCCCCTTGAGTTGGTCAAGAAGGTCATCAATTCAGGGAATTGGATACCAGTTACTAAATGTGATTTTGTTTAATGCTCTGTAATCATTGCAGAGCCATCAGGTCTCGTCTTTCTTCTGCTCTAGTAAAATCAGGCTTCCACCAGTGGAGGAGCTAGGTATGATGTGCCCATTTTGAAGCATCTATGGTATCTGACGCTTGATTTCATCATTTTCCATCAACGAGTGACAATAGAATGGTCCATTAGGCATAGGTGCATCAGGATTTAGATCAATTGGATGCTTGACTTGGCAGTGCATTAGTACCCCGATGGGTGAGAAGAAGATGTCTCTGTACTCTTCCACTATCCCATCCACTTGATTTTGCTGCAAAGAGAGACTCTACCTGTGAGAAAGGATCACAAAGAATATGAACTTCCCGGTCTATTAAATGACCTTACTCAATTTCTCAACAGAGATTAAAGAAATAGCGGTAGGCGGTGCCACCTCTGGTATCCTATACAATTGTCTACCCAAAGTAATAATAACACTATGGGGTCTAGACTCATACAAAACATGTCGCTTCTACAAATATGGTTGTCCTAAAAGAACATCACAAACTTCAAGGGGAGAAATATCACACAATACCTCATCTTTGAAGGGCTTGATGTCATAGGGCAGACGACACTATTGGTTGATGCAAAGATCTCTTCCTTGGAGAAGCTAGCCGATGGTGTAGAGTTGCGGGTGCAGTGTCATTAGCAAGTCCAGTCACTTGACGACCTCTGCTAAGATCAAGTTCTTCTGACAGCCGTTATCGACAATGAAATGAAGCGTATCCCCCTTTACCCACATCTGTGAGTGAAAGAGACATTCCCTTTCCTTTGGTTCTTCTGTTTCGCTTGGTTGGACTTCAATGGTAGCGATAATTGCACTGGGTTTGAAATCAATAATCTGTTTCCCTCCTTCTAGATTTGATTCAGAGTCAGAATCTTCCTCTAACTTGCAAGCTTTCAACTCGGCCACCACTGACTGCTTGGAGCGACATTCTTCGGTGTTGTGCCAAGGGATTTTATGGTATTCACACCATTTTCCCGTGTCCTTATTTGAATTCTCATTACCCTTCTTGTGTTGCGGCTTGAATTGGTTGTCCTGAGAATGGCCATCTTTGCTCTATCCCTTGTTTTGTGGGTTGGGGCCACCTTTTCCCTGATTCGGCTGTGAGGAATTTGTAGATCCAAACTCTCACCTCTTCTGCTTAAATTTTTGCTCGATCTTGACAATATATCTATAAGCCGCACCTAATGATGCAATGTCCAAACACTCCATTTTTTTTTAATGTATATATGTAGATAGCCGCACTATTTAACACCAGATATTGTTCAGAGTCTTTGATACCCAATTTGATGTGTAGGGTATGGAAAATATTGGTGAAATCGGGTATTGTCTGGTCTCTTTCCTGCGCAACGTGGTCGATCTTGTGTACTGGTCCTCGTAACTTCTAACAAGGTAGTATTGTTCTTTAATGGCATCCCTGAAGGAATCCCATGTGGGGGAGACCGCAAATATTTTATAATCCTCTATGGCCCTTTTCTTAGAGTAAGTATCCCACCAGTCCTTAACATGGGGGACGACCTTGAGGAGTGCAAAATTAATCTTTTCTCTGTCGAAAATAATGTGGACTGAAAAGTACCATTCGAGCATATTCAACCATTTATCTACAACATCCGCATATATATTAGTCCTTAAAATAATGGAATATCAAAATTTACTTGTACCTTGAAGGGGGTTGCATGGCTACTGGATGAAGATGTGTCTCATGTGAGCAGTCGTCGAAGGATTTGTGCAAAGTTGTCCATCATTTCGTTCATTTTCCGTGCAAGATCTTCCTCAAGCAACATTTTAAAATGATCTCATGCTCCATCATCTTTATTATCATCCCCTATGGGTTTTTTTCGGGCTTGGCGCGATCGATCTTGAAAAGGATTGACTGGTTCAAGTCCCAACTTTTTGTACCTAGATCTTGTCGGGGACATGCACGAAGAAAAATAAATGAAGAGAATATCACTCTGATACCACTAATCTATATTTATGAGCGAAAGGAAATGAATAACATATTGAATAAAATAACACAGAGATACAGAGAGAAACAACAGATATCCAGTGAAAAATAACTTCTATTGAATAAATAAAATAGGCTGAAACTGTAAAACTACAGAACTGAAAACAACTTGCTCGAATGGTGGTATCTATCTCTGAGAAGAGATGTGGCTGCTATGCACATCGTCTGAGCAGCACGATTACAATGAGGCTCCAAAGGTCTTTTTAACATTACTCGTGAATGTAAAAACCTTGTACATCCAAAAACCTAACCCTAGGAGATGAAACACCAAAAGTTACGTGGGTCTCGATGGGTAAGTTGGTACCTCAACTTCCCGGGGTCATAACTTTTACATACGACCTCTGTTTTAGGCGCGTGATAGCCTGTTGGAAAGGTATTTTTGAGAAATACACATTATGTCATAAAACTATAACTTCATCTATAGTTTGAATGTGGAAAGCCAAAAAAATATTGTTTAGGGCCCCAAACGACCCTGGAAGTACAAAAAGATGTACTGACATGAAACTTCCAACATAATCCATTTGGATTAGGTGGGCGGCCACCAATCTCCACCTAGAAGTTGTGTAGGGATTCAGATAGCCCTGGAAGTGTAGAACCCACAATTACAAATAATTACAGAAGAAAATGTTGAACTAAAAACTGTCAAGAAGAGCCAATTGGAATAGGTGGGTGGCCACCAATATCCACCTGGATCACACATAGATCTAGTGCTATCCCAACTACCAATGGATGTGTTGTAAGAGATACATATGTGAAACACAAGAGCTAAATCTACGCTCTGAAAATACCTCTAGTGAGATAGTCAAGATTACAACAGAAATGTGGCCTTAGAGACATAATACAACAAAATGAAACAAGAGCGCAATGAGGCCGCACAGAAAGTAGAATGAATGCAGCAGGCATTTAAGCAAGTATATTAGGAACTCCTAGAGGTGAAAGCTAAGAAGGATGCCCTGGTGGAATATCAGGTCACTAAGATAAGTGAAGCCATTCAGAGATTCTACGCATGCATTGTGGATATAGAAGCACGTGTAACACCATGTATTCCACTTGAAGAGAGGGATACAAGGAAGCAAATTGTGTTCACAACAGTGGATAATATAAAAACTCTAGCAATAGAGAGCACACAACTATATAAATAGACTATGGGGGTGTGGACCCAACTGAATGAAGACATGTTCCAACAAGAGATAAGTTAGACGATTTAGACAGTGCAGGGAAAGGTGCAAAAATTACAAGCAGCAATGGGCGCATTTTCACTAGCAGAGATGGTCGCTACAATGAACGAGAACTGAAAGTTGTTTTCATAAAAAAATCAGCTTAGGGCAGAGCAACAAGAATTTATGCAATAGATAGAATTGTTGCAAGATGAAGCATACAGAGTAACAATAACCATCACAGCAACTCAAGGAATCATCAAATAGGTAGTTGAAGAAGGTGTCGAGAAGGTGCAGGTCCGTGTGACAGCTGAAACAGTAGAAAAAATTATACAGAAGGAACTAGAGGTCAAGGAAAAGGCTGCAACAATGAAGGCAATCTTCGACGCATTCATGGTGCACTAGAAATAGGCCTGAGTGGCTCAGGACGAGCCAAAAGTGAGTGTTGGGAGCCCGTTGGAAAGACATTTTGGATATTTTTGGGATCTGTGCCAAAATGAAGTCGAAGGGTAAAAGGCAATTAGAATATGGAATAGAGTGTGCAATGGGAGCGAACTTCAAGGAGTCAAAGAGTGCGACGAAGCAACACACAAAACAAAAAACGATTATAAATTGTTGGGTTTTGGGGACATTTTGTTCACTTTTGTAACGAGTTTTTGGGGCACATTTTATCCACTTTTGTAGCAGGCTTAGCCATATTTTATGTATAATTATGTAAAAGGGTTATTTGGGAGGATAGAGAAAAAGAGATATATAGAGAGATATGGTATGTGTAAGCTCCTAGTTCTTTTTGGGTAAGGAAGTTGTGCGAAGGAAGAAATCTAAGGTATGACTGAGGAGTGAACTCGCACTACAACAGAACGACTAGGTAGGTTTGGGTTGAAGTTACTGTTTCATATCGTATAGCGCAGTGCGCAGTTGTAATAAATCTATTAATGAATAATATAAGAAAAAAACCATTGTGGACGTAGCCCAAGTTGGGTGAACCATGTAAATCTGTGTGTTGTGATGTGTTTGAAATTTATGATGTTTTTTGGTTTATGTTGAATGTATGGCTCACATATGATGTTATAATGTTACACATGGATTATGTTTAATGATAAAGTAATTGTTAAGCTATGAGAATTGTGCACATGAGTAAAGGACCTTAATGATGCCTCACTTCCCCCCATCACTGCAAAACCTTGGTTCCTACAGCCCCTCTAGATCCCTCGAGTGAGACTTCACTTTCTCTGCAGGTGATGTCGAAAGGGTCGGTATCTAAGGGTTTTGTTGGTATTTGAATGATTAACCCCGGGTCTGGCCCCTACACGACAACAATTATAAAGTTAAGAAAGGAAAAATGTGGACATGAACTATATCAAAAAGTTTTAACTTTTTTAGCTAAACATATACATTGGGTACAACATTTTTTAAATTACGAACATTTTATTCTTGATGCCTTTTAAGTAATTTTTACTTGAATAAATTTGTTAAGTCAAAAGATTCCATAAAACTTTGGGAAACTAGCAAGATTATATTCTATATTGTAATATGACAATAATACATGTTAGAACATAACAAAGGATTTTATGAAATATAATATGATTAATGTCTTGTCATATAAGCTAATAGGCCTTGTTTAAATGTTTTATGTTTTGGATTTTTTTGTTGGAATCTAACAACATAAATTTGGACGAAATCACAATTCCACGTTGTTTAAATTACATTTGTGAATGCATAAACGGATTTAGTGTGCTGAAAAAACCCTGGGACACTCAGATTATATAGACTTACTCGTTCAAATATGAAGATCCAACAAATACCCCCAAAAAAAGACCAAAACATAGAACGTTTAGACTACACCTAAACTAATATAATTATTGTCTTGTAATGTAAGCTAAATAACTCAATTGACAACTTTACCTATAATATCATCAAATAATATTATTATATCATTACGTACATTTTAGAGTGGTAACCATTATGCCCAACAAAAACGAGATTGCGTAGCTAAGAGTCACTATGAATAACTTTGCTTTTAAAAAAAACACTATTCCACTTAAAACATGGGACACTACTACCGCTCATCCTTCCGTGGCTTCCTCTATTTCTCCCATAGACGAAAGTACTCTCCATCCATGGCAACGGGGATGAGAAGTTAATGTGCGGAAGAATCACAGGATAACTCTCCTTTTGTCGGGAATTCTGATTACATTTTATTTCTGCTCTTAATTCCTCCATCTCCATTGCCTGCCAAAGGAGAGTTGCCCTGCGATTGTTCTTTACATGATGTTGACTACTTCAATGCGTGCTTGATTCACAGTTTCTTCAATTTGACTCTCTGCATCCAGGCCACGGATATCATTGTCCACATACAATATGTGAGTTATTTAATTCTTCTACCATGGTTTGATTCTTAATGGATTTCCTGTAACGATTTGATCTCTATGTGTCTCACTCCTAAAATCGGTTTCGTTCTTATGTCTGAGCAAGATTGCACATTGTTTTGCTCCACTGTATCCCATATATATATATATATATATAGGGACAGTTTAACTGTATCCCAAACATAGGACTGTTTGGGAAAGCACTGTCCACCAAGCATATCTAGCAAATCTAAATCAAGATTTGCAACCTCTTCCTTCCATCATAATGAGGGATAAGTGGAAGCAATCGATTTGCAAGTTTATGAAGGTTATGGTTTAAATACATAAAATATATATATATATTCATTCTTGAGCAAGAGTATCTTAATTTACAACTTTGAGAGAGAGTATTTTAATTTACAACTTTCTTATCTCAGTGCAAGAGTATCTTCATTTACAACTTGGTTATCTCAGTAGAAACTTTTTCCATGATGGTGATTAATGTTGGGAAAACTTGGAAGGATCAGAAGGTGGTGGTGTTCATGGAGATAATGGAGCAAGATTTCTAGCTCCCTAACCAATCAATGATTTCCAATGTTATATAAAGGAGTAGTGCACCAATAGAGTTGAGGAATGCACAAGGACTTTGAAGAAATAGGATTCTAGTTGATCTCTCCTTCCATAGTATTATCTCTTGTAGATATTCAAACCACATCAAAAGTATGTTGGCCACCCTTCTACTTTACAAAAAATTCAATTGTCTCTAGGGATGGAAGTGATTTTGCCAAAAAGATCATTGTGCAAAAGACAAAAGAGATGGAGAATAGGAAAAAGAGAGAGTCTAAACATGAATGAAGAAGGATGAATAACTCCTCACTAAAATCCTCATTTAGAACACTAATTACACTCAAAATAAAGATACCATATTCAACAAAATTGCACTCTCTTTTAGGCAATGAAGGAATTTGTTGACATTATCATAATGAGAGACAAGAAAGATAACACAACAACTAAAAAAACAACTCACTAACCTTAGGAGAGATGATCCAAATGGCTATGAAAGGGTTAAGGAAGAAACTTCGACAAACCCTTTGTCCTTATAGATTTTGAATGATCTAAGTTCTTACATCTTATAATCTCCTATGTTTTGTACCTTCATACGTCACATACTATACTACAAACTTTACTCATCTTACAAATATGTAAAAATGGAACAAACTAGTTTGTTATTTGAAAATATCTTTTGTCCTAATTTTCAATTTTTGAAGGAGAAATGTTTTTATATTTTTGAAAAGAACTATGATATCACATTGTGTTGTTATCTTGGTTTACACATTGGTTTACACAACTAAAAAAACAACTCACTAACCTTAGGAGAGATGATCCAGATGGCTATGAAAGGGTTAAGGAAGAAACTTCGACAAACCCTTTGTCCTTATAGATTTTGAATGATCTTAGTTCTTACATCTTATAATCTCCTATGTTTCATACCTTCATACGTCACATGCTACACTACAAACTTTACTCGTCTTACAAATATGTAAAAATGGAACAAACTAGTTTGTTATTTGAAAATGTCTTTTGTCCTGATTTTCAATTTTTGAAGGAGAAATGTTTTTATATTTTTGAAAAGAACTATGATATCACATTGTGTTGTTATCTTGGTTTGCACATTGAATTACACAACTAGAAAACAACTCACTAACCTTAGGAGAGATGATCCAGGTGGCTATGAAAGGGTTAAGGAAGAAACTTTGACAAACCCTTTGTCCTTATAGATTTTGAATGATCTTAGTTCTTACATCTTATAATCTCCTATGTTTCGTACCTTCATACGTCACATACTACACTACAAACTTTACTCGTCTTACAAATATGTAAAAATGGAACAAACTAGTTTGTTATTTGAAAATATCTTTTGTCCTAATTTTCAATTTTTGGAGAAATGTTTTTATATTTTTGAAAAGAACTATGATATCACATTGTGTTGTTATCTTGGTTTACACATTACATGATATTAATTGAAACATGGTATATACTTTATTTGAGCCTAGAAATGACTCGCCCTGCAATATTTAAGTCCATAATGTTAAAATCTATGTGCGATATCAAAGTTGTCTCAGGTAGTGAGACATGATGTTTATGGGGTGGTGCTACATGTTCAAGTCTATATGAGGTAAACTTTATGTAACTTGTAAGTTATGTTAAACAATTTGTATCCTCATTCAAAGAGCATAAATGATATATTTTAACTTCGGTATCTATTAACAAGCAAATCTCTCAATACATAAAATATTTATGGTTAAGTTGGATTTAAACTTCAAATTTTCTTTCATTTTAAATTTATTAACATTATGCTATTTGACATATCTCATCCACATTAGAATCTACAACTCACTTATAGTTTTACAAAAATCCACTAAATAATTATAACACAATAAATGATTATAACACAATGCAAAGGCAAAACATTCTCCTTCAAATCTCTTTCTTAATATCAACAAGGTCCTAAAATAGAACTATCATCTCTTCATATGCATATAGTTTTTTCTATGAAAGCTTTGCTACTTTAGATTGTAAGTTTTGAGGTCTAGTCACCAAATTCATGTAATAACATTTTTTTACTTTAACATTAATTTTAACATTAATATCATTAATAGTTTTAATATTATATTTTTATGATTTTATTGAAAAAAAATAAAAAAACAAACATTTTTTATAAAATTATGATTTTAAAAATTATAATTGTTGTATAAAAATGGATGTGAAAACCTCTTCTACTTTTACTTATACAGTATTAACATATAATAATTACAATTTTATTAAGTTAAAATATTTTTAATTAATATCATTTTAAAAATGTTAATGTCACTTTCTATTATTTTGAACCCATGTGCATGTTATACAATATTAACATATAATAATTACAATTCTATTAAGTTAAAATATATTTTATTCAATATCATGTTAAAAATGTTAATATCACTTTCTATTATTTTGAACCCTTAAAATAATGTGATTTTCAAGATGTTACCCTTAAAAGTATCTCGTAAATATATTAATTATCATTAAGTGCATAAAAATAAAAGTAAAAGTAATGGGACCTTGTCTTAGGTTGACTACAACAAAAGTAATGGTGGCCCTTGGGTGTAAGTCCCCATCACCTCCTCTTCACTCCCGAAGTAACATAGATGCTTAGAGAGTCAGTGACGTGGGGTTTATTGGTGGGGACAGTGAATTTCACCCAGCTCACAAGGGATCAATTTTTATTGAGATTTTGGCATTGTGATAAGACTTAAAGGGTAGGCGACTTTTAGGATAGACTTTCACCTTGTGGTGGTCGAAACTTCTTGGCTTTTACTGAATCATAAGTTTTGGGTATATCTGATTTGTAAACTGTTAAATATACTCTTAAATTTATAGTAACAACTAACAGATTTAAACCTGAACCATACCCAAATAATCACAACAACTAATTTCCCACCTTAAAGAATAAACATAAATACCCAAAATAATAATGCAAATAAAGTGTTACTTGAGTGAATCATCAATGGATTCCAATACCACTCTTTTCCTAAATTGGAATAAGCGGCACGACATATATATTTTTTCTTCCTATAATAACGTAGCGAATTGGAAAATAAATTAACATTTTTAATTGTTTAAATTTAAAAGACTTGGATTTATTCCTATAACAAAATTCAAAATAAAGTGGTTGGAGAATAAATAGAAAGGTTCTATGGCACTCGAGGCAAGTCATTATATTATCATTATTTATGCGACGATCAAAGAATAGCTTTAAACTTTAATGTGTCAAGGAAAATAAATAAATAAAGGTTTGAAGGTTTGACATCATACGAAGACATACATCACTTTGATTTGTAATTTATGCCAGGATCAAAGAATATCAAAGTAGATTAAAATTATTATAGAGTCAAAGAATCTAGTAATAATGAACATTGTCTAAAGTTCCTTGACACGCATACATCATTATATTCAAAATAAAATATTAAAATTTTCATCCATAATAAAATATCATTAGAATATTTGAAATTTTAATGTTTCCATTTTATAAGATAAGTAATAGGGATAGTTTCATTTGTATTTGAGTTTATATATAAATAATGTTAGTAGAAAATGTTGGTGAATTGTATGGTAAAAAGTTATTTGTGATATAAGAACAACATTGTCTAGTTGTTTTATGATTTGGTTTTTTTCATTAGAATTCGATGGAATAAATTTGGATGAAATTATAATTTTCAGGTGTTTAAATTGCATTTTTGAATGCATAAATGGATTTAGCATGCTCAAAAAACTTGGGGCACTTTGATTATATAGTGTTAGTCACTCAAATCTGCAAATCCTACAAACTCTCTCCGGATTACGGGAAAAAGTAAACAGAAAATGTCCCCTAAAAAGGGCCAAAATGTAGAACGTTTAGACTATGACTATAAGTATTATAACATGTGATACTCGTAGGGTGGAACTACCTATCTATACAACTAGTTAGTAAATTGTGCACTATGTTAAGGTCTCTTTTAACAATTCTTGTTTTGGAAGAAAAATATAGAAGATCCACTAAATGACTAACTACAAAGATACAATATTTTCCTTCGAATGTCTTTCTTCTTCCTTGATTTCATTAGGGGTATTTTGTATATATATATATATATATATAGAGAGAGAGAGAGAGAGAGAGAGAGAGAGAGAGAGAGAGAGAGAGAGATTTTCTATTTTGAATTTTGATTTTGTGATCAAATTTTTAGGCTGGTTTTTTTATTAAGTCTTCGGGTTGATGTAATAATATATTTCCTTGCTTCAATGCTAATATTATTGATGCCTTTGGTCGCATGTCTTGTAGGTCCTTTTTAGCTTATGTTTTCTATCTATGAGATGTTTGCAATAATTGCTAAGATGTCTTATTATTGGGGATTCATTCTATATTTCTTTCCTAAACACCCCCCTCCCCGCCTAACTCTCTCTTCAATCCCCCTCTCTATCTCTTTCTATAGTGGCATATCTCATGATTGATATTTGGTTTCACATTAATATTCTCCTAATTGTTTATGTATTATGAATCTTCCCACATGCATAACAATTGTGAGACATAGGTGGTATATAAGGTATTACATGCACAACAATATTTTGTTATTTAGAGGTTACATTTTATGCAAGTTCATTTTATGAGCTATGGATTACAGAGAACGAAACTTGACTACCCTTCAATAGATAAACAAGCTTATGTTGTCTTCAAGGCAGTAAAATATTTTAGACCTTACCAGCAGAAGTCCAAAAATAAAGTGATAGTACCTTACCCTGTAGTTAGGAACCTGCTTGTATAAAAAGACCTAGGGGATAAAAGGGCTAATTGGATGACAACCCTTCAAGAGTATGATTTAGAAATTAAGCCTGCAAAAATTGTGAAAGGACAAGGGTTGTGTAAGCTTGTTGTTGATTCAGAAGGAGGTGTTAACAGTGAGGAGAAACTATATGAAGAGGGGACTATGATCGAAGAACAAATCTATTACGACCCTATCACCTTAGACTCGTGGCACTATGAAATTGATCCAAGTGGATATTGGTGGCCACCCACCTATTCCAAATGGCTCCTCTTGACAGTTTTTAGTTCAGCACGTTCTTCTGTAATTCTTTGTAATTGTGGGTTCTACACTTTCGAGGTTGTATGAATCCCTACATAGCTTCCAAGTGGAGACTAGTGGCCTCCCACCTAATCCAACTGGATTATTTTGGAAGTTTTCATGTCAGTACATCTTTCTATACTTATAGGGTCGTTTTGGGGCCCTAAACAATGTTTTTTGGCTTTCCACAGTCAAACTATAGACAGAGTAAGAGTTTGACAACATAATGTGTATTTCTCGAAAATACATTTCCAATGAGCTATCATGCGCCTAAAAAAGAGGTCTTATGCAAAAGTTATGACCCCGGGAAGTTGAGGTACCAACTTACCCATCAGGGCTCACATAACTTTTCGTGTTTCATCTCCTAGGGTTAGGTTTTTGGATGTCTAGGGTTCTGGAATTCATGAGTAATGTTAAAAAACACTTTGGAGCCTCATTGTAATCATTTTTCTCAGACGGATGCGTGTAGCAGCCACATCTCTTCTCAGATATAACTACCACCATTCGAGCAAGTTGTTTTCAATTCTGCAGTTTTACAGTTTCATCCTATTTTATTTATTCAATAGAAGTTATTGTTCACTGGATATCTGTTGTTGTTCTCCATATCTCTATGTTATTGTAATCATTTTGTTATTCATTTCATTCCACTCATAAATCCATATTAGAAACAAAGTATTATTTAACGCATGGATATGCTCCTCGCTATCTAACTAATTGGGGATTGCCATCATGCACACTACCTTACGTTTTTGACAAGCCATTTGGACCTATCAACACAACGCTATAAAGACAACCTATCGCCAATTACACAAAGTAGAAATCCCCTAAAAATTCCTATGAGAAACATTGCAAACAAAGAAATTCTCCAAAACTTCAGTCTAGGTGGATTAGGTCCTAAGTCCAAAGTAATGAAAAAGTGGAAAAGGTACCTTTCGAAAACTAGCATAGGTTGATTACGTCCCAAGACTGGTGAACAAATGAGTGAGAAGTAGTTACCCTGAACTCCACATAACAACCCTTCCCAGTGCAAGTAATCCTTTCTTTGTGGGGTACTATGCTATAGGGATATTGAAAGTGTGATACAACATATGCCTTAGGTACTGTGAGAATCCCCTTGCAGTCACCTCTGAGATACCTAGGAATGGCAACTAAATTTACCAACTTGCATTCAACGTCTGAGGGAACATTTGATAGTCAGGATTGTATGTAAGAACATGGTAGCTAATCCCAATGCTCCAAAAGCATCGTCACTGCAGAGGGCCCAATGGTACTCAAGAAATCCATGTATACGCAACAATCTGCAAACGCTTGGACAAGTATTGGAGGGGTAAACTCTGCCACTCACCCTCATGTAACCTCATGTTTAGCTCTTGTGTTAGAAGAGTTTCCTAGCCAAACCTATACAAAATTTATATTCTAACACTCCATAAGTCAGACTCCTGTGTTCAGTTAAACGACATTGGAGAGTTTACCAACTTGCATTCAACGTCTGAGGGAACATTTGATAGTCAGGATTGTATGTAAGAACATGGTAGCTAATCCCAATGCTCCAAAAGCATCATCACTGCAGAGGGCCCAATGGTACTCAAGAAATCCATGTATACGCAACAATCTGCAAACGCTTGGTCAAGTATTGGAGGGGTAAACTCTGCCACTCACCCTCATGTAACCTCATGTTTAGCTCTTGTGTTAGAAGAGTTTCCTAGCCAAACCTATACAAAATTTATATTCTAACACTCCATAAGTCAGACTCCTGTGTTCAGTTAAACGACATTGGAGAGTTTATTCTCCAACTTGTTTGAAGGCCCTAGCCTAGACTAGTTGATGAACCCTATAAAAAAAAAGTCTAGTAAATTTTAATTTAACATTTATTTTAGGCGACTGTTAAAGACTACAGAAGTGCAACTAATGTTGTTTGAGACTCTTACAAAATGAAACTTATAATAACACTGGAAAATGAAACTTGAGTTGTCTTATAATTATGCAATTCAAGAAAAACTTAAAGAACCCAAGGAAGCATAAACAATCTTTTTTTTATTTTCAATTTTAATACTTTACCAACTTTCTATAGCCAACAAGATGTTTCAGAAACCAAAAGAGTCCAAAAAGCAAAAACACGGCTTTAAAAGTCTGAAAAATAGAGGGAAAAATCACCTCCCATAAGCCATACACCTTTTTCCCTACTGTAGGGAGCATATACGAGGCTACATGCACACCTAAGCCTTTTATGGGGTGTGTATGTATGCACCTAATCCTTCTACAGGAAGTGTATATGACCCAGAATTCCAAAAAACAATTGCAAAGCTATACATGCATGTCATCGTTGTAGGGAGTATATATGAACCTAAGACTTCTATAGGGTGTGTATGTATGCTTCTATCATCACTTAAAACATGTATATAAACCAAAAAACCCAGAAAATCTTGAAAAAAGCTAGATCCAAAGCCTGCAAATGAAGGCTAAGGTTAGATGAAACATTAATTGAAAAGGAAGAGACAAAAAGAAAGCCTAAAATCAGTATTAAACAAATAAAAAGAAACAATTAAGCACCCTCAACTAACCCAACTAGATATTTTCCACATTATGGTCATCAATTTTGTTGACGGAGAAATTTTTTCTATGGTTTTGGGTTACCACCACAACAAAGCAATGACCAAAAGACCACACTCCATCCCACAATGAAATCAAATAAAATGTAACTAACTATATACCTAAATTTTGACAAGAAAGTAGGAGACAAACCCGGTTCCAAACGTTTGATGAAGATCCCTCAATTGAAACTCTTGCTNAGCAATGACCAAAAGACCACACTCCATCCCACAATGAAATCAAATAAAATGTAACTAACTATATACCTAAATTTTGACAAGAAAGTAGGAGACAAACCCGGTTCCAAACGTTTGATGAAGATCCCTCAATTGAAACTCTTGCTCTAGTGCTCTGCTCCAACAATTCCTTCAACCACTTAAACACAATGAAGAAGACAACTACAAATAAGTAGTTACAAGATAATTGATTTTCCCATAAGATGATTTAAATCAAAACCATTAGCGTTATAGCGATTTAAATACTCAAATGTAATAAACATAAGTTAAAACATGAAATGGGATGAGAAAGAGAGATATTTATTAATAAACAACAGACTCAAGGATAGTTACAAGTTGTAACCAATGTGGCTTTGCTCTGGAACTGGAATCTAGGTCCCTCCACCTAGGCCAATGATGATCAACTCAACCTCTAACTCCTTTTCTCAAACATGTCCAAGTAAGAGAGATGGTCTCTTTCTGAGAAGACAGTGAGAAAAAACATTACAGTTGGAAACATTATTGGAAACATTGGTTTCCATATATCTAAAGGGGATAATTTAGGGAAATGTGATAAGGGGCTTGCATAGTAAGAAATAAATCGCTATCATAATGGTTCTAAATTGCATCATGATCTCTCCTTTACCCCTTGGATCATTTTTATACTCCAAACAAGTGGTTATAGTATTTATCCACGGGTAATAGGGGTTGGGAACCAAAGGAACTCGTAAAGCCTGCCCAAAATTTAGAAAAATTATATATGTGGGATAATAAAGGGAAACATGCATATTTACACGAGCTACAAAACTGATAGGGAACGTACATCTCAAAACATGGGTTTTTTAGTGATTTTTGAGGAGGACTAAAGGGGGATTGAGTCTACAAGTAGGGAAAGGGTAAATGAATCAAGCCACTAGGGCATCAATGCATATGTAGTGGAAAATGATGTTATAACAATACATAATCAAAATATGATGACTCGTTTTTCTCTCGTTTCTTGTAGAGACAGTGTTTTTGCTTGTTGTGTTCTTGACAAATATCATTGAGAAAAATTTGAAAAATGCGCCTCATGGCACACCTCGACCCATTTGCAACTTTTTCATAGTGATTTGTGCGGTCCTCTTTCTTCTCCTTCTTTCTCTAGGTGCAAGTACTTCGTAAGTTTCATTCATGACTTCTCTAGATGCACTTGGTTTTATTTCATAAAATTAAGAGTGATATTTTTGACATGTTTTTGTCCTACAAGGCCCTTGTAGAAAAACAATATGGACATCAACTACAAAAGTTAAGAATATATAATGAAAACAAATATCTAAATACAAAATGTATAACCTATTTCATTGCACACGGCATTCAAATGCAACATATTGTTCCATATACACCACCAAAAAATAGTGTTTTTGAGAGAAAGAGTCACACATTAAAGGAAATGGTAAATCATATGATCTAATCTAAGGGATTAAGTTTTTATTATTGGGTGGAAGCCACCAATTCTAAAAATTACATAGTAAATCACACTCCCACAAAGTATTTAAAAATAATAACACCGGAAGAAGTGCGGACTAAAATTAAGCCATATGTAAGCCACTAATGTGTATTTGGTAGCGAAGCATGGGCTCACATTCCTAATGAAAAAAGGAATGCATTACAACCTAAAAATGAGAAGGGCATTTTTGTTGGATGTTTTGAAGATGTCAAAGGTTACTGACTAATTCAACCTCATTCGAATGAAATGATTATTAGAAGAGATGTTAAATCTGATGAAAATATCTTGGCCTACAAGCCTAAGTTTGCATTTGTGTCATCTTCAACCTACAATCCATCTTCAACATTTGTACCATATTCTAGTCTTATTCTACTTTCTTCTTCAGAAGATGATAGTGAGGATGAAAATCCACCTCCTCCTACTTACCTTCCTCTAAGTGAGTCCATTGAACATGATCCTACACCAACACTAGTGCTTCCAAAATGGGTCCATTCAACACGAATAAAAAATGGTGATATTGTTGATGATCCTTCAGATTAGTGTCAAACATGTTCATAGTTCAAGTGAACCTCCTCTCTTTTGTCTCAAGTTTCAGAGACTCATGATCCAGATACATTTGTAGAAGATTTTGGCCATCCAAATTGGGACACAACAATTAATTAGTAATATCATTCCTTAATGGAAAATGATACTTAGAATCTTATACTTCTTTCGAAAGGAAGAAAACTTTTAGATGTAAATGGGTGTATAGAACTAAGTATGCATATGTTGGAAGTGTTGAAATACATAAGGTTGAACTAGTTGTGAAAGGATTCTCTCGAGTTGAAGGAATTGACTACAATAAAACATTTTCCCCTGTAGACAAAATGAATTCCATACACCTTGTCCTAGCTCTTCATGTATCGCATATATGGGAGGTCCATCAAATGGATGTTAATGTTTCCTTCTTGCATGGGGACCTACAAGAATAAATCTACATGGAACAAACTCCTAGCTATGTTTTGAATGACTCCAACCTTATTTTCCACCTTAATAAATCTCTTGATGGTATTCATAAATATCGTTGAGCTCGGTATGCTAAAATGGAAATCCTTCTTCTTGACACCATATTTTCTAGATGTCATTATAACCCTAATGTATATACCGATAAAGTAGGAACCCATTCCATAATACTTTTTCTTTACTTTGATGACCTTATCCTCATTGGTTGTGATCCTAAACTTTTAACCCATGTGAAATCCAACCTTAAAAATAAATTTGAAATGATAGACTTAAAGACTATTTGCATTATTTCCTTAGCCTCCAAGTATTGCAAACCAAGGAAGGAATTTTCCTTTCCTAGTCTAAGTATGCATGTGGACTTATTTTATGCTTTCAAATGGGAGATTCTAAACAAGTTCCTTCTCCCTTCTTGTACCGTTAATTAGTTGGTAGCCTCTTATATATCACTCATAAGCATCCTGATATTTCCTTTAGTTTTAGTCTTGTATCTTGGTATATAAAAACACCCTTGAGAGACATTGGAAAGAAGAAAAAGGATACTTTGGTATATCTAGGGTACAATTCTGTTTGGGATACAATTATCCAGATTATGTTGAGAACGAAATGAAGGAAGAGATATAGCAAAGAAACAAACAAAGATATTGCAAGAAACACAGTAATATAATTTAACTCGGATTCTATTAATGAATGTAATATTGTTGATTAATTGGGTTGGTTGTCATTGATGTCAACCCTTGAAGCAAGTCCAATAGCAAATTATGGTAGCCCTAGTAGTGTGGTTAAGGAACCCAAGTTTGGTTGAGGAATAATGTAATGGGGATGAATGAATTTGCAAGTGAGACTATTCTAGATGGATAATACGTGTCGTTCCATTTCCGGTGATATGTGGTACATCACGTAGTTTCTCACAATTGAGGAGTTATGGCCTAGTGAAGTTGGAGAACCCTCATGAGTTATCTAGAATCCCCTAGAAGGTCAAAGAAATAAATTTATTCTAGAATCTCCTAGAAGAAGCTTACTAGTCAAAGTGGTTGTAACTAGGAGTTAATAATGAGTTAAGTTGTTGCAAAAATAAAATAATCAAAAATAAATTAGTTGCAACTAGAAGTGGTGAGATTATTATTTGTGGATAAAGTGGTTGTAAGTGGAAAAAGTAGTTAGAAGTGGGTTATCCCTAAAAGAAGGAAGTTGGGTAAAACAGTTAGAAGATAACCCCTAGAGGAAGCTACTTGGAGAATATAAATGAGAGAGCAAGGGTCTCCTATTAGCACCTATTGAGAACATTGAATATCTATTATTTTGTGAAAAATTTATTGCAGGTAATCATTGATACAACTGAAGTTATGCAAGTCTGAGATAGCAAAGGAGGGTTGACGGTGAAAGTGTCATAGTTTCAGAAAAACCCTAGTTTATGAGGCGTATGCGGGCTGCAGTGGAGGAGGTAGTGTACATACGTGGGCTGTAGTGGAGGAGGTAGCGTACATATGTAGGTTGTAGAAGGGCAGGGTGCGTACATCTTAAAATATCATGAAAACTTGAGTGGATGTGGATGCCAAGTCCCTATAGTTTGAAAGAAAGTTCCCAGGAAGTTATATAGTGAGCAGGTACAACATATCTATCTACAGGGTCAAAAGGTATGACATATTCTTATGTGTAGTTGGATATTGTTGTCTACATGAGATATGGTTATGGGAGCTTGAGGATTTTCCCTAGAGAGTCTATTGGTTGTATGGCACTTACTGTATGAGCTAGATCTATAGAAATACAATGTTGTTATGTTTGGTATTTATTATTGGTACATATTATTGGGTTGAGTGTTGAGGCATATCATGTATTTCTTGGTACATGGTTGAGGGTTTTGGGTTGTGATGTATTGTTGAAGTTGTTGGTTTAGTTTTAGGTTGAATATCAGTGAGGGTTTGATGTCTAGTCCATTTGAGGGTATATTACACATGATTATGATTGTATACACATGTATGGCACATGATTAGAGAGACATAGATGCACATGGTTTGAGTGATATTCTTGTGATATTGGGTATGATATCTATGTTATCAGATATGATCTATTGAGGAGATTATTAGTACTGATTGTTGGTATATGTTGGTACTGGTTATTGGTACAGGTTGATTGCAGGTTATTGGTTCAGGTTGACTATAGATTATTGGTACATGTTGGTTACAGGTTGTTGGCACATATTGGTACAGGTTTACAATGGTATATTTCATAGTGACAGTGTGATAGTGGGTTCATCAGTTTTTTGATACTTATATTTCAGGGCGGTTGGATGGGGCAAGGATAGGTGGTTGTATCCACCTTCCGGTTGTAGCCGAAGAACATAGGGGGTTGTAGCCTCCTTCTGGTTGGAGCCAGAAAATTGAGGAGTTGGAGCTTCCCTCAAGTTGTAGCTTGAAAATATAGGGGGTTGGAGCCTCTTTATAGTTGCAACGGGAAAACAAAGGAATTTGGTGCTTCCAATGAATGTAATTCTTAAAGACATATAAGAAAAAGCATTGCGTGGTTTTCTCTCGCATTGGGTTTCCATGTAAAAATATTGGTGTACTTTGTATGTGTATGATTGCTCATTGTTCATGGTTTATTTATTCTGCACTTGTTTAATGATATTGGTAAATTGATCATAAAGTTAACAACAATTATATATTGTGGTTAAAAGAGATTAAAAATCTATATTACTGATTCACCCCCCCCTCTCGGTAATCCAACAAATACAAAATATTGTAAAATGCAAAGCACACAAACTAGCTAGAATGGTGATATCTTATCCCCGAAGAAAGAGACGTTTCAGCTATGCTAATTCACAAGACGTTGATTACAAAGAGGACATAAAATCCTTTTAACATAAAGAATCATTGAGAAAACCCTAAACATCCAAAACCCTAACCCCATAATATGAAAAACCAAAAGGTTTGTGGGCCTCGATGTGGTTAGTTGTTACATCAGCTTCTAGGGGGCATAACTTTTGCATATGATCTTCGTTTGGGGTGCTTGATATCCCATCGAAAAGTTTTAGTTGATAAGTACACATTCTAAATGGCCCAGTATCTTCCTTTGGCTACATATTGGGAATTTCCGCGCCAAAAAAACGTCATTTAGGGCCTCAAAATAGCCATAAAAGTTTGGGACCCAAAAAAATGTAGAAAAATTACCAATCCATGAACCATTTTGAATTAGTGGAATCGGTGGGTGGCCAACAATATCCACCTGAATCATACAATACATTTCATGGGGGACTCCTTTGTTGGTTGGTTTCATTGAATTGGATTGGGCTTGCGACCTAGATGATCAAAATTCTACTATAAGTTATGATTTTATTCTTCATGTTGGACCTGTCACTTGGGATTGTAAGAAACAACAAGATATTGTTCTCTATTTAGTAGACATAGAGTACCGAGAAAGGGTTAATGCAGTTTAGTAAGCCTTGTGGCTTTGGAAAATCCTTTCAAAGTTTGGCTTCTAGTAGCAACATCTGACCACCCTCTGGTGCGACAATAAGAGTCCCATCAAACTTTCCAAACATCCCATTCAACATCAACATAAAAAATAGATTGAGCTACAAATTCACTTCATAATAAAGCTCATTCATGATCGAGTTCTTGATGTTCTCTTTTTCCCTACAGAAGATCAAGTTGCGGACATTTCCATAAAGGCTCTTACAAAAGAAATTTTTTCCAAACTTTGACCTATTTTAGGAGTTCATGAAATTGTAATTAAGGGGGGATATGCTCTAATGCCTTCTTCCTTCTCCTATTCTGTCAATTTTGTAAATCCTTCAATCCTATCCCAAGTTGTTCTTAGGGGGGGATGTTAGGATATTTAAACACTTAGGAGTTAGTCAAGTTCAACTTGGTCTAATGTGTCTTTAGGTAAAAGTGTGTTTCTTAGTGTGCTTATTTAGTATGCATTTGTAGTTATGTAATCTGATGGTCACAGTATGTTCTAGGCATGGAGTGATATGACAACTCATATTATGCTTGATCTTAATTGATATATTGATTCATGGCTTCAATTGGTCCAGGATCTATATTTAAAGAGAATGGAGGTTCATTTGTTGATAATCGATTGTGAGAATCTTTCTTTTAAAATATTTTTGAAATAAAGTTGGATTGTTTCCCTCTTCGAGTGTTTTAACCACGTAAAAACATCAACATTATCATATTTGATTTGGTTGTGTGAATGGTTACCGAAGGTGTTCATTCTATATAGGATTACCCTGTTTTTATTAAACAAAAATATCTTATCAATGTACTACACCTCTATCTAAATCCATGATCATGTCTTTTTACCCATCATATAAAGAATTATATATATATATATATAAATATATATATAATATATATATATATATATATATAT
>ML845424.1:0-11022 GCA_009831015.1 Picea engelmannii | reverse complement strand
TTCAATTAACTTTTCTCATACAAATTATAAGTGGCCACAATGATCCTATAAAACATAACATCTAGAGGCTTCCAGTTGGGAAGCTTATTTGAGAACTATGAATATCCTAACCATATGATTTGCACCTAGAAATTCACATGAAGCATAAGGGAATTTTTTCTCTAGAGTGGGGCATTCCAATAATGTCCTATTACATGGAAACATTCTATGGAAACATTTTGTTATATGAGTGGCCACAATGATCCTATAAAACATCTAGAGGCTTCCCGTTGAGAAGCTTATTTGAGAACTATGAATATCCTAACCATATGATTTGCACCAAGAGATTCACATGAAGCATAAGGGCATTTTTTCTCTAGAGTGGGGCATTCCAATAATGTCCTATTACATGGAAACATTCCAATAATGTCTTATTACATGGAAACATTCTGGTAATTATATTACTTGCTAAATAATTTTTTTATAGGAACTCTTTAGAACCTTTAGCTTTAGTTGATGCATTTGCACGTTTTTAAGATTAAAGGTACATCCATTTACACGATAATGAACTATTTTTTAATATCCTAAATGTATACATTGAATGAGCTCCCATTCCTATTTTCCATTTTAGATAACACTATTATATTTTTTTTTATTATTGCACCTCAATTAATATGTTTTTTAATGTCATCATGAATATTTATTTATATTTTCACAAGGGTCATATTTGTAGAATTAGATGAAGACCTTTCGTAATTTTTTATGCTTTAAACTATTTAGTTGAGTCCATCTTTATTAGAAAATTATTTTTGTGGAAACAATTGTAAACAAGTTTCATTGTAGTGGTGATGTCCTTGCTGAAATTTTTTTGATGCATAGATTTGAATTCGTGTATAAGTTTGAATTACAACATTGCATGTCAACATCTTGAAGGTGCTTATACCAATACAAAAATTGCATTAGCCTATATTCCTAGAATTCATGTTGCAAGTGAAGTGGTGGGGCATCTCTGATCAAAACTACTTAAAATATATGCATAATAGCAATAAAAATTATAATAAAACCAACAAATAATGACACCCTCTTGTTATCATATAAGGAAACAAAATTCTCTCGGATAAAATAAATTTTCAATTAAAAGATGTGTTAAATAAAAAATATGCCTATATAGATCCAAGCTTAACACTAACTTCTAAAATTAGAATGTTGTATGTTAAATTATTTATAAAAATTATAATAATTATGTAAAAGAAAGATAAAATTAATAAATTTTAAGTACCAACAACTTAAAAATGCATGAACACACAAGTTTTTCTTACATATTACTATACAACTTTTATGCTTAAATCTAAATATAAGTTCAAGTAATCATCCACATATCATATTATTAATAATTTTTTAATATAAGCTCAATAAATTTGATAATATAACTTTATTTCTAACCATATGAATAACAATCATACAATCATTTCCTCCCATTCTAAAATAGGATGATATTTCACTATGTTGCCATTATTTTAATTTTATACAATATTCAACTTTAAGTGTAATCTGTTTTATTAATATTCATTGTGACTTTGTCTATTTTATGTAGATTTTGTAATTAGTATTTTTTTCTATTCTATTTGAATTTTGTAATATATATATATATATATCATAATCCACAACATAATCACAAATTTACTGGATATTTTTTAAAATCAATTTTGATGAACTAAAAGGAACAAGAAAATCTATTGATTACCAAATCTTTAATGTATCTCATTACCTTTTAAAACTTTTAATGTTTTAAAAAGGGCCAAAAGTCATCCCATGTGAAAAATTTAAGTAATCCACTTCATTATACACATATATACTTCATTATACACATATATGTCATTGAGTGGTTAAGCTCCGAATTTGCATTCATTATGCTTCCATTCAATTCCACCGACCTCATGGTAGCATTCACTATACTTGCATCTAACTCCATCCACCTCATGGTATCAGAGATTGAATCAATGATCTTAGTGAGAGAGGGAGAAAAAAATGATGGAACTTTTTTCATAAATGGTGTACTAGAAAGTATAAATATGAGTCTCAATATGATATATACATAGGAAGAAACTCTTAAAATATATTAGGAGATAACAAAACTATCTAACTTCAGAAGCGGAAGTGATATCTGCAAAAGCACTGTTTGCTGTATATTTAATGCATGCCGTGATCCTGACCCTGATACACTGGACATAGCCTTCTATCATGCTCAGCAATCCAATCACAATTGGCCGACATTCCGCGAATAAATCAACGAATAGTTACTCATCATTGTATCAATGGTAACCGTGACAGAATTTTCACGATTCACCGTCCCAGTGCCGACACACGTCTTATATTCCATTGTCCGACGTGATGTGTGATCCAACCGGTCTTCGCATTGTCAGTGGGTAGGTTGACACAGTACATAAAAAGCGTTGTGTAAAAGCAATTTAACTTTTCCATTTAAGATTTTATTTAACATGGACATTCTATAAAATTGGTATAAAAAGATTTGATTTAACATGGATATTGAAGTAAAAATCATTATATAAAATTGATATAAAAAGATTTTATTTAATATAGATATTGAAATAATTTTTATTTATGATTGGTATTGAAATATTTTTGTGTTATTAATATTTTGTTTTAAATGTTATGTATCAACTCTGTACAAAGGAATTGCACATTCTCATATTGATTTGTAGAGAACATCTCTCCACACAATAACATATATTGTTTACCCAAATCAAGATTTGCAATCTCTTCCTTTCATCATTATGAAGAACAAGTGGAAGCAGATGTATATAGTTTAAATACAAAAAAGAAGTTAAAATATACTTGAGTCAAAGTGGTGGTGTTAATGGATATTATGGGGAAAGATTTCTAGTTCCCTACTTAGGCAATTACTTAGGCAATGATCATCAATGTTTTGTGAAGGAGTAGTGTCTTGTCATGGTTGAGGAGCTTACAAGGACTCTGAAAAAATAAGACTCTAGTTGATCACTTCTCTCATAGTGCTACCTCCAATAGATGCTCAAATCACATCATTTAGGTATGTTGGCTACCCTTCTACCTTGTTGCAAAAAAATCACCTTTGGCTTAAGGGATGGAAATGATTTTGCCAAAAATATTATTGTGCAAAGGATAAAAGACATGAAATTTAAGATAAGGTAGAGAATCTAAACACTAATGAAGAATGATGAAGATTTTCTCACTAAAATCCTTATTTAAAAATCTAACTACATTGAAAATTAAAATACCATATTCAACAAAATTACACTTCCTTTTAAATAATAAAGAAAATTGTTAACATAATTATAATGAAAAACAAAAAAAATGATGCAAATCCAAACAACAAAAAAAAACTCACAAAAAAAACTCTAAAAACTAGAAAACAACTCTAAAAACTAGAAAACAACTCACTAAGGGACATTAATTTAATTCACTAATCTTAAGAGAGACATGGTTAAGATCAAACAAGTAAACATCATGAAGGAGATGACTATGAAAGGATTATCCTCAAATGATGAGGAAAGAAGCTTCCACAAACTGTTTTGTTCGATTAATTTTGAATGATCTTAGAGCTTACATTTTGTAACCTCCTATTTTCCATACTTTCATATATCACATACTATATTACTTGTCTTAGAACAAACTAATTTATTATCTGGGAATGTCTTTTATTTTAATTTAAAGGAGAAATGTCGTTAGAGTTTTAGAGAGGAGTATGCTCATCACATTGTGTAGTTATCTTGGTTTATACTCTTGTTATATGATATTAATCGAAACATAGTATATAATTTATTTGAGCCTAGAAAAGATTTTCCTATGCAATATAATTTATTTAAGCCCAAAATGTTAGAACCTATGTCATATCGAAGTTGTCTCCAATTGTGAGACATGATGTTTATGGGGTGGTGTTTTATATTCGGTCCTATGTATAAGGTAAACTTTACATAACTTGAAGGTCATGTTAAACAATTTTTATCCTTATCAAAAAAATATATAAACGATCTCTTTTAACTTTGGTATTATTTTAATGTTTATCGAGTGGTGTTTTATATTTGGTCCAATGTATAAAGTAAACTTTACATAACTGGAAAGTAATGTTAAATAATGTGTATCATCATCCAAAAAGTATAGATGATTTGTATTCATTAATAGAGAGAGTTTCACATAGATAAAAACAAATTTAGTGATAAATCTCAAAATGCTTAAAATATTAATGTTAAAGATGGATTTATGTAGTTTATTTTATTAGTACATTCTTTTTTATTTTTAATTTTAAATTCATAAATCTCAATTTTCTTTCATTTTAAATCTATTAGCATTATAATATTTGATACATCTCATCTTAATCTACAACTCATTTCTTTTCGTGTAAAAATGTACGAAATGATTATAGCAGAATGCAAAGACATAACATTTTCCTTCAAAACTTTCTTAATATTAACAAGGTCTTAAACAAAAGTATCATCTTGTCATATGCATATAACTTTCTTAATATTAACAAGGTCTTAAACATAAGTATAATCTTGTCATATGCATATAGTTCTTTCTATGATTGCTACTCTAGATGACGATTTTGGGTCCCATCAAAGAATTCATATAATAACATTTTTTCTTACTTTAATATTGATATTATTGATGGTTTTGATGTCATATTTTTATAGTTTTATTAAAAAAAATTAAACATTTTATTTCAACATTTTTCAATTTTTCAATTTAATAATTTATTATTATTTTTAATGTAAAAATAGATTTACCAAATTTTACTATATTAACATATAACATTTACCATTCTATTAATTCAACTAAGAGAAAATAAAAATGTAGGTTTAGAAATGGAGGTGATTTTCAAGGTGTTATCCTTAAAAGTATCTTGATTTCATTAATCGCATTAAAAATAAAAGTAATGTGACTTTGTCTTAGGTTGCCTACATCGAAAGTAGTGGTGGCCCTTGGGTGCAAGTCCCATCAACCCCGTCCACACTTACTTCAACATTTTTCAATTTTTCAATTTAATAATTTATTATTTTTTTTTTTATGTAAAAATGGATTTACCAAGTTTTACTATATTAACATATAACATTTACCATTCTATTAATTCAACCAAGAAAAAATAAAAAAAACATGTTTAGGAATGGATGTGATTTTCAAGATGTTATCCTTAAAAGTATCTTGATTTCATTAATCCCATTGTGACTTTGTCTTAGGTTGCCTACACCGAAAGTAGTGGTGGCCCTTGGGTGCAAGTCCCCATCAACCCCTCCACACTCACTCCCGTAGAAACAAATAAATGCCCCTCCCAATGCAAATAAAGTGTTACTCCCACTGAACCCCAATACCATTCAAACCCATGGATCCCAATACCACTCTTTCCCTAAATTGGAATAACTCGCACCACGACATATGTATTTCTTGCTATAATAACGTATATAATTGGAAAATAAATATACTTTATTTTTTTCAAATGTTTAAATTTAAAAAACTTGGATTTATTCATAAAATAAAATTTAAAATAAAGTGGTTATTGAATAAATAAAAAGGTTCTATGGCATTAGCGACAAGTCATTATATTGTGAAAACTTATCAGGTTCAAACATAATAAGGATGGATAGATTGAGAGTTTTTTCTTGATTTTATGAGAGGTGGTGCATGGTTGTTCTAGTTGGTGGAGTGATTTGTCTGGTTAATTTTGATAACGAACAAGACCTCAACCTACTAGCTAACTACATGGAGGTTCTCTTTCGTGACCAACTTCTTAGAGGGACTATGGTCGTTTAGGCCATGGAAGTGTGGAGCCTGCGACTTAATTTATGCAAGGATCAAGAGTAGCTTTTAACATTAATGTGTCAATAATACATAAACTAATAGGAAAGCAAGTTTCAAAGAATATCAAAGTAGATTAAAATCATTATAAGCCTAGGGTCAAAGAATCTAGCAATAATGAGCTTTGTCTAAAGTTCCTTCACATACATCATTATATATATAATAGAAAATATTTAATAATTATGAATTTTTTAAAATAAGAAATTGAGGAAATGTATTTTAAAAATATTAAAATTTTCATCTATAATGAATTTTTTTATTAGAATATTCAAAATTTTAATGGTTCCATTTTGTAAATTGTAGGTCTTTTGAGACACCCACCAAGTGAGCGTGTTCTTTGGGCAGATTCACTGACAGAACGGACGAAGATCACAAGGGGGAAACGAACGGTTGGGAAAGAACTTGTATTATGGGTGTGGGCAGGAGCACCTTGGCGCACGATGGTGATGTGCAAGCCCAAAGGGGCACACAATCCTCTTCCTGTTAGAAAAACAGAATCGAGGAACAATAAAATAAAACAAATGCAGAAATAAAACATAGAAGATACACGATACAATAGAGACACATATATACGTGGTTCACCCAGTGTGGGCTACGTCCACAAGAGAAATTGCCAAATCTTTCCTTTTTATTATCCAACAAATGAAGGGATACAACCTACAACACACTCGTTGTAACTTCCTCTTCTTTCTCTCAGAGTCTCCTCTCTCAGAATACAATATTCGCAATGATACACAACCACAATACAATTACCTCATAAAAGAGGGTTTCCTTCTAGGGGAAAAAACCATAACATAACTTCTATTGTTAGATCTGTGACCTTATAATGAACGATCCAACTTTACTATGAAATTACAATATATATTTACAAGTCAATTTTTCCTTCGGGGGCTTCACCCTCGAATCCCCATCGGGGAACGCTATCCCCCGAGCCCCTCGTTGGGGGCCCGCTTGCCCTCGGACCCTGCAGGGGGGGGGGAATTTCCCCCTGCAACCCCCTGCGTGGAGGGGTGTACAGTCTTCATGGGGTATAAACAGGGTTGAAACAAAGACTTGTGAAACAGGAAGATAATCAGGCTCCACAACCAACAATCTCCCACTTTGAGACCGATCACAACAACTCAACTGTTGTTGTACCTGCTGGACTATACTCCACCTTGGACCTGGGAAATTTCTCATCTTCACCTTCATGCTTGAAGACCCACTGAAACTAAGAAAGAACTTAGTTTATCCCTGGTTACTCCGTTTGTTAACATGTCTGCAGGATTCTGGCTAGTTTGTATCTTTTCCAACTTCAAATGTACATCTTCCAAGATGGATCATATGAAATGATACCTAAGTTGTATATGCTTAGTCTTCGAATGGAAGGTTGATTTCTTTGCAAGATGAATGACACTCTCACAGTCACAGTACAACCTGCTATTATCATGCTTCTTTCCAAATTCCTCCATAAACCTCTGTAACCAAATCATTTCTTTATTAGCCTTTGTCGCAACAACATATTATGATTCTGTTGTTGAAAGTGCAACAACCTTTTGCAGTTTCGAAATCCAACTTATTGTTGTTCCACCTATAATAAAAACATACCATGTGGTGCTCCTCTTGCTATCTTTATCACCTGCCATATCTAAATCAACATATCCTTGTAGAACAATGTTTGAACCTCCAAAACATAATGCATGAGTAACAATACCTTTCAAATACCTGAGAATCCACTTTACTGCCTCCCAATGTTCTTTACCTAGATTGTTCATATACCTACTCACAACTCCCACTGCATGTGCAATATCTGGTCTTGTGCAAACCATCACATACATCAAGCTTCCAACTACTGATGAATAAGGGACCCTGTACATGTATTATATCTCCTCCCATGTCTTGGGACACATTTCCTTAGTTAATTTGAAATAACTGGCCAAAGGTGTACTAACTGGTTTTGCATTCTGCATTCTAAACCTATCCAACACCTTCTCTATGTACTCACCTTGAGACAATGTCAATTTGTGATTTTTCTTGTCTCTTGTTATTCTCATACCAAGGATTTTCTTTGGAGCACCCAAATCCTTCATCGCAAATGAATTATCTAATTTCTTCTCGAGCACATTTATATCCTGCATATTAGACCCTGCAACAAGCATGTTATCTACATACAATAGCAAGATAATATATCCATTTTCTATCCATTTTAAATAAACACAATGATCAAAATGACATCTACTATATCCTTGTTCTGTCATAAACCTGTCAAACTTCAAATACCACCTCCTCGGAGCTTCCTTTAGGCCATACAAACTCTTCTTCAACCTGCATACCAAATTCTCCTTCCCTTTGACCTCATACCCATGTGGTTGATGCATATAAATCTCTCCCTCCAAGTCCCCATGGAGAAAAATTGTTTTTACATCTAATTGTTCAATATGCAAATCTTCTACTTCCACAAGACTTAAAATAGTCCTAATTGAAGTTATTTTAACAACAGGAAAAAATATTTCATCAAAATATATACCTTTGTTTTGTGCAAACCCCTTTACAACAAGTCTAGACTTATACTGCTTTTTTCCTCCATCTTCTTCTTTCAACTTGTAAACCCATTTATTTTGCAATGCTCTTTTTCCTGCAGGCAATTGAACCAAATCCCAAGTCTGGTTCCCAAGTCTGGTTACTTACCATGGAATCCATTTCCTCTTTCATGCCTTGCTCCCACTTCTTTTTAGTGTCTACCTGCATTGCCTCTTCAAAACATTCTAGTTCACTAGAATCAATCAACAATAAATAATACAATGAAGGAGTGTATCATTCAGGGGGTCTACATAACCTGGTAGATATTCTAACAACACTTGCAGGAGTTTGACGTACATGTTGCTCCTGTTGTTGTACATTTTGATTTTTTGGTACCTTTGGAATTTCTTTTTCAATGATCTCATCAAACACTGTGTATTCTGGTTTTTCTTTTTCCTTTTTCTTTCCCTGCAACTGATCTTTGTATATGACCTTCTCATTGAATATGATATCTCTACTCCTAATGATTTTATGATTTTCATAATCCCATAAGTGATAACCAAAATCATTAACACCATATCCAATAAATTTACACTTCTTGTATTTTGCCTCAAGCTTTGTTCTATTTTCTTTGTCAATATGGACAAATTCTTGAAAACCGAAAGCCTTCAAAAAAGAATAGTTTACCTTTTTACCTGTCCATGCCTCCTATGGAATTCCACCATCCAAAGAGATTGAAGGTCCTCTGTTTATTAAGTAAACAACGTACAACATCTACCCAGAACTGTAAGGGCAAACTAGCATGTAATCTCATACTCCTTGCACGGTCCATGATTGTCCTGTTCATCCTTTCCGACACACCATTTTCTTGTGGTGTTCCTGGAACTGTCTTCTCTCTACGAATCCCATGATATGCATTATAATCATCAAACTCCTTGATGCAATATTCACCTCCATTGTCTGATCCGAGACACTTCAACCTTTTTTCTGTCTCATTCTCAACCAAAGCTTTCCATTTCTTAAAAGTATAAAAAACATTAGATTTTTGTCGAATGCAATAAACCCAAGTTTTTCTAGTTGCATCATCAATAAAAGTAACATAATAACAAGAGACACCAAGAGATGATACATGATTTGGTCCCCATACATCTGTATGCACAATCTCTAACCTTTCACTCTATTTCTTTTCTGACTATGAGAAATCTGACTCTTTTCTGACTCTATTCAACGTATTCTATTTTTTTTTTGTATATGTACATAGTAATTTCCTTTTTCTTAACATATGAACTTATGTTCATATTCCTTTTACTTTGTACTTTTTTTCATAGAAACAGACAGGAAAAGAAGAGGACGCAAAAAACTCCTACCCACACACATAGACCAAACCATGCAAAGGTGCACCCTTTTCCTACCCGTGTTCCACAGTAAAGAGTTTTTCGTTCAGTTTCTCTGTGTTTGTCAAACTTATTTGCAGCTATGTTTTTTTTGGTTTTTTTGGTTTTGCGTGTAGAGGCAACTACCCTGCACATCCGCTATCCAACAGATGCAATGTTGGGTCGACCACCCCGCAAGCCCACTTGTGAATTTCTATATCACCCAACCATAATGGCTATTCGTAGGACATTAAACATTAGAGGCATATTGTGTAGCGCGCAAGTGCGCAATCCAAATAATGGCATCTAAAATCTCAGCCACCCTGCAAGTCCTCCTATCAAATTGTATATCGCGAAACTGTATGTGGTATTTGTAGAACACATAACAACAGAAGAATTTATTTTGACCCCTCCCACCCGAGAACCCACAAGTATGGAATGCGATATGGGTACATGGTGTATAAAATCTTATGTCGATACTTAATAAAGGTACATATCTAATTTTGCCTCGTTTCTACACACACCAGTCTGGTAACCACAGAGTTGGTGTTGCACATGAATTATGAAATATGCACTCGGAATCGGACGGAGCCAAGTCCGTGATCCAAATAAGTGGCTAAGTATGGAATAAGGGATCTATGCATATTTGATATGTATTTCTCGTTTCTGGGATCCCACCAGCCCTGGAGTAGAATGTTGAGCCAGCCAGAATGCAAACCCGCTTGTCAAATTATTGTCATAAGCTATTTGTAAGTAACCTAGCAATAGAGCCCTGTTTTTGACCCCGCCAGCCCGAGAACCCGCGATCCAAAAACTGTCAATGGTCTATAAAATATAAGCCAACCTGAAAGTCCCCTTGTATATTTGTATATTGCAGAACTATGTGTGCTATTTGTAGAACACCAAACAATAGAGGCATTTTTTTGAGCCCGCCTGTCCGAGAACCCTCCATCCCAAAAGTGGCAAAGTATGGAATGACATCCGTACATTGCTTCGTTGAGAAATTCCGACTCATGCAGCCTCAACATTGTAAACTCATCAGTTTCATTATGCACTTTCACACTTGGCCATTCCTTCCTTGCTTGCTCTTCCTCGTTCCGGTCACCGTCACATATATACATAATAAGAAATAGTGTTTATATATATATCTTCTTTCTAAATCTTTAATGCTAATAGGTCATCGTGCAGGCACCGTCTAAGATGTCATTGATGCGTGCAAGGCTCGAGAAGTTCTGTCATCAATGCAATTTATGCGAAGGATTTTCTTATCCCTTCCCAGTCTTAATTTCAAACGCCATGGAATGTCATTCGCACGCCGTCG
>ML845423.1:0-27240 GCA_009831015.1 Picea engelmannii | reverse complement strand
TTCTCCCTCCCTCTCATAATCTCTCTCTACCCCTTCTCTTTGTCTTTCTCTCTCCCCCTCTCACACTTTCACACACACCCTATCTCCCCCCATCCTCCCACTCCCTCCCACTATCTCTCCTCTATCTCTCCTACATATACCCCTCTCTCCCTCTCACACTCTCTCTCTACTTCCCTTCGATGCCTTCCTATCTCTCCCTTCAACACTCTCTCAGAAACTATTTGTAGCACCCTTTATGCCTTCCTATATATCCCTCCCACACTCTCACACACACTCTCTCTACCTCCCACATTTTCTTCCTCTCTCTCCCTCTCACACTCTCACACACTAGAAATTTTGGTACATTTCTATAACAATCCCCCGGACCATCCTGAGGCCGGGGTATGCCACTCCAGAGCAACCACTCATGCTCTGATGCCATTCGGTAACATTCCTAGCCATAAGGCTAAAACATGATACTCTAGGAGAGTCTTTCGTTCCCATACTACGGAACATACAGTAGCATACCCAGTAGTTAACTAAGTAATGCCACCTAAATTTATTTATTTAGACTGCATGCAACTAAAACATATACACACATCACACCAGCAGAAGATTTACATCTAACATAAAAAAACCATTACTTTATGTAATATACGACTTTTATATTAAAATAACAGTAATTAATGATATGCATCATTTACAGGGAATTACCCATGTGCACACAAACAATCATAGTCACATATATGATAAATCGTAACATGGACATGTAAATAACAAAACAACATATCCATATTTCATACAATTGGTACTTATCTTAGAAATACTAACACCAACTGCTTCCAGACCGTCAACGAACCTCCCAGCCATAGATTACACTGTTCATCACTCTCAACAGTGAATCACCCCTGAGATGGGACTGAACTCCACCCAGGGTAAAGGGATTCCTATCCGGGCTAAGGCTCATGGACAACAGGAAAGACTTTGTCTCAGGTGCTCACTCAACTAACAACCTACAACCTCTCATTCCCCACATGTCTGTCCCACCCAAGGAAGTGTGCCCCTTATCTGCTCAACAGTCCCTCGGTTGCCCCATTTCCCTTCCATGGCTTCAGCAACAGGCCAAACTGGAAGTCTCAGAGTGATGTAGCTGCAGTTTAGCACCAATGGAAATCAATCCCCAACAATTCTCTCGCCCAAAGAACTGCTCATGGGCTTGGCAACCCGCTTCTTCATTCCCACTCCAAGCTAACCAGGTACACCAACCAAAAGGGATGGGGAAATAGGTCTCAGAAAGGTGGAATGGATGTCTCAAGGATAACGAAATGTATGAGTGAAATGGTCGTGGAGTCATTGACTGGATAACTAAGTGCTTTTGGGATCATCGTGAACTCTTTTTCCAAACGATGGTCATCCTGATGGTTTTTTCCCCTCCCCACCTTTATGTTCATCCTATCTGTGAGAGTGAGGCCCTTAGCTAAGTTTCCCCATGATATCAATGCATGTCCCCAACTTGACACTTTTCATACCGGAAGTTACTTTTATCCACTTGTCCCCAACTTTAGAACTTGGGATACAATTATCCATACTTTATGTTTTGGGAAATATTAATATAATGTTCCCTTGAATTTTGGTCCTCCCTTTCCCTAAATGGTGAAGTTCAGTCCCCCATCTCTTTATCGTGGTCGGTCTGCACGCAATGATGTATTTTATATTAATCATGAGTTCATGTACAAAGTAGGCGCATTGGCCCTTTAACATCTAGGTGTACTGGCCTAATTCCAAGACATACGCATTCTAGATTATAATACTGGCTCACCAGCCTATAATGCATATTATATACATAAAGGTTCGTTGACCTTAATATTGCGCACACTTAGTTACTGTGCACTGTATCCTCTGTCTTTAAGGTTGTGCGCACATTAGTTACTGCACGCAGTATTTAGAAATGTGCACATTACATCCCTTTACTGTGTGGTATATGTTCGCACCATGCCATGAAAAGTGTATTACAAAATGATGTATAAACATCTGACCAACTTAAATATACTTGTATTATATTTACATTTGGGTTTGGCCAAGGGATATTACAATTCCCTCTCCTTATTTATGCATTGTCCTCAGTGCATCATGTACCCATATACAACAAAATTCTCAAAGTTCTTCAAAAAGATACGGGTATTCTATCTGCATTGCATCCTCATGCTCCCAAGTAGTGTCTTCAAGTCCGTACCAGGTCCATTGGACCTTTACAAGCCCTATGGCTCGATTCCAGAGTTGTTTTATTTTTCGATCCAGGATGCGCACCAGATGCATTTGGAAAGCACCTTCTTGCTCCACCTGGATAACATTCCAATCGATAACATGATTAGCATCAGGTATATATTTATTTAGAAATGATACATGGAAGACATTATGAATAGACATAGATGCAGGAGATGCAATCATATAAGCAACTAGACCAATCCTCTCTAGGATTTCAAATGGTCCACAAAATCTGGCTGCCAACTTGGCGCAACTTCCCAGCTTCATAGAACTCCTATTAGCTTTTACTTTCAGGAAAACATGATCACCCACTTTGAATTCTTTGTGGGTTCTTTTTTTATCCGCATAACGTTTCCGTCTATCTTGGGCAGTTTTCAAATTCTGCTTAATTTTTAACATTTGGTCCTCCATCTCCTTGAGCAACTCTAGCCCAACTACTATTCTATCAGCGGGGTTATCCCAACTTACTGGAGTATTGCACCTTCTGTTGTAAAGTGATTCAAATGGGCTCATTTTCAATGATGCTCGATACCCATTTTTATAAGCGAATTCTACTAAATGTAAGTAGTATTCCCATTTGATGGTTTGTCCATCACATACATTCTCAACATATCTTCTATCACCGTATTCACTCTTTCTGTCTATCCATCAGACTCAGGATGGTAAGTTGTACTAAACCTTAGATTCGTTTTGAATCCTTTGAACAATCATTTCCATAAATTCGAGGTGAATTTCAGGTCTCTGTCAGATACAATCGTTTTAGGAATTCCATGCAATCGTGCCACTTCCCTCATGAAAATATCAACAACATCTGCTACTTTGTGAGTAGTTTTTAGTGGAATAAAATGGAAAACTTTTGTAAGCTTGTCCACCACTACCATAATCGAATCATGTAGCTTTCCTGTTCTGGGCAATCCCATAATAAAATCGACTATCACCACTTCCCACTTCCATTCAGGAATGGGCAAAGGTTGCAGCAATCCTGTTGGGTTCCTATGCTTTATTTTAACTTTCTGGCATTCCATACACCTAGCAATGTATTCTGCAATTATCTCTTCATACCTGGCCAAAAGTATTGGCTCTTGACCGCTGTTACGGTTTTTTGATATCCGAGGTGCCCTGCATAAGGAGCATTATGCATCTCATGCAAAATTATACGTTTCAATCCCTGGACATTTGGTACAAAAATTTTGTTCTTGTGCAGTAGTATTCCATCTACTCCCAACTTATAAATACCCATCTTCTGTGGTGTCTTACCTTGTTGTAGCTTTGCTATCAATTATATGTATTGCAGATCTGTATTTGTAGCCTCTAGAATTTTTCTTTTAACATCAGTTTGATACATGCTGATGGTTGTAGAATGAAGCTCATGTACTCTCCTGTTGAGTGCATCATCCACTTTATTTTATTTCCCTTTGATATGCCTTATATCAAAGTCATATTCGCTTAGAAACTCTAACCATCTGCTTTGTCTAGCATTTAGATTTGGCTGATCAAATAAATATTTCAAACCATTGTGGTTTGTTCTTAGCTCAAACCTCTTTCCCATGAGGTATTGTCTCCATTTCCTCAGGGCATGCACTATTGCTGCCAACTCCAAATCATGAGTGGCATAGTTTCTTTCATGCTCCTTCAACTTCCTTGATTCATAACATATCACAAATCCATTTTGATTGAGGACTCCACCCAGTCCTTCATTACATGGATTTGTGCATACAATGAAATATTCATTTGGGTCTGTGATCCTTAGTATTGGAGCACTTGTCAATAATTGTTTCAAATGTTGGAAACTCTTTTCACAATCCGATGTCCATTGAAACTTCATACCTTTTCTTTGCAAAGAAGTGATTGGGTGTGCTATCTTCGAGAATCCTCCAATGAATCTCCTGTAGTATTCTACAAGTCCCATGAAAGATCTGACCTCTATCACATTCTTTGGTGCTGACCATTCTCTAATGGCTTGTACCTTCTCAGGGTCCATTGCTATCCCATCTTTTGAGATGATATGCTACAAATAATGAATTTGTTTCTGATAAAATGAGCACTTGCTCAATTTGGCATACAACCGATGTTCCCTTAATACTTGAAACACCATCCTCAAATGATGTTCATGCTCTTCCTCTGAATTGGAATATATAAGAATTTCATCCAAAAAGATAATGACAAACTTGTCCAAATATTCTAAGAAAACACCATTCATTAAGCACATGAAAACAACTGGTGCATTTGACAATCCAAATGGTACCACTGTGAACTCATAATGACCATGCCTTGTCCTGAAGGTGGTCTTGTTGATATCCTCTTCTTTAATTCGTACCTGATGGTATCCCGATCTGAGATCTATCTTTGAAAATATCCTTCCATCCTTCAATTGATAAAAGAGGTCGTCAATCCTTGGTAGAGGATATTTGTTCTTAAAAGTCACTTTATTCAATTGTCTGAAGTCAATGCACAATCTTAACGTTCCATATTTCTTTTTCACAAACAAGACTGGGGCTCCCCAAGGTGATACACTTGGGCATATATACCCCTTAATCAAAAGTTCTTCAAGTTGCATTTGCAACTCCTTCAATTCTCGTGTACTCATTTTGTAAGGAGTCTTTAATATTGGCGCTGCTCCAGGCAAAAAATCTATAGAGAAATCAATGTCTCTCCTTGGGGGTAGTCCTGGTACTTCCTTGAATACATCTTCAAACTCTTTCAGGAATGGATAATCCTTAAAATTTGGCACCTTGTCTTTAGGTGTCTCCTCCATATGAGCTACAAATATTTGACATCCCCTTCTATAACATTTCTTTAGCTGTAATGCTGAAATTTCTCTAATGGTTACTGTCCTGGGAATTCCCTACACTTTCCTTTGGTTCCCTTCCTCATCCAAGAAAGTGTATGCTTTGTTATGACAATCCAATAGATCATGATGTAGGTCTAACCAATCCATCCCAATTAAATAGTCGTAGGAACCCAAGGGTAAGATGTTCAAATCTTCGCTGGTATTTAGTCCATTCATGTCTATGAGGCAAGACTTAACCATCTCATTAACTTTTCTTCTGGATCCTGTAGCCAGTTGCACCAACCAATATTTTCCATGCTTGCTTCTTGGTAATTGCAAACTTTCCACCATCTTAGGGTCTATATAACTATGGCTAGATCCCGAATCAATTAAAATAGAAAGGGTTTGGTTGTTGATCATACCTTCCACTTCAATCATGTGGGACTGATACTCTGCTTGCTTGTTATCCAGGGCTGCATAAATCCTTGGCACATTTTGTCCCATGTCCTCTATTGTCTCAGCTCGTTGTACAATGTGAACAGTCCTACCTTTTTTGCCTCTGTGAGGACAATCTCTGAGCCTATGGTCTCCTTTACAACCCCAATATTGCATAGGTGGTTGTCTTGGTCCTTGACTCCCTGTGTCAATCACTCTGGTTTCCTTATGCATTTGCTACCATTGTGGATTATTTATGAAGAATGGTGACTTAGATCCCTTCTTCCTCTGATCCATCTTGAATTTCTTATTGTCTTCCCAAGCATTTTGGAAAGTTGGTCTTGCTTTTAGCTGGTCATATAAGCATTTAGCTCTTCTTATGGTCTCTTCTAATGTCTTGGGATTATCATAATGTATTTTGTCACTAATGAACGATGGAAATCCACTTGTGTACCATTGAATGTTGATTGTCTCATCCTTAATGAAAGATACATACTTCAACAGTTCCAGAAACCTTATCTCATACTCATCTGTGGTCGCACTTCCAATCTTGAGTTCAAAGAACTCTTTCATTTTCTTGTCATAGTATCTCTTGGTCAAGTACTTCTTCTCAAAATACTTCTTGAATTCTCTCCAAGTAACAGTTTTCCCTACAATGTGGTGTACCTGCACAAGTTGATCCCACCACATGGAGGTCTTTCCTTTGAGTTGATAGATAGTGATTCTACCTTCAACATAAGAAGAATAATTATGCAATTGAAAATACTTCCTCATGCCTAGAAATCATGTTTCGACATCTTCATCCTTCTTGTGCTCACCATCAAATGTAGGAGGTTTTATTTTGTTCATTTCTCCTCGCAGCTCATCCACCCCAGATCTCTTATACCTTCTGACAGGGGATAGACTCCCCTAGGGGTACCATGGGCTAACGATTTAGTCCCCACGGCCAGGCCTTCCATGCCTTCCATTTATGGATTGAACTGAGGTTTCAACCACCGGATCTTCTTTCATTAACTTCCTTTTCTTGGGAAATCAGTGAGGATGAATGCTCAGGGGGTGGCCACATGTAGCTCTCAGATAGGACACCATATAAACACAAAATTGTGGGGTCGTTGATTAGGTCATGATATGAGATATGGGTGCATCAGATAGATTTAGTGCTACTACCAAATATATCTTCCAGCTGACTTGAGGATCTGCCAAAGTGTGCTTTGGGATGGGGCACTACCTTTGGTGTTGAACTATAACACCTCTCATAGGATGATCTGAGATGGAATCCTAACGCCACCATGCTTATGTATCGTTGACATAGAGGTGACAGGTGTCACTCAGAAATAAGTTGGAGGCATGCCTGAGAATGCTTGAAAAGAGTGCCCCATGTCAGCACTAACAATATGCCATGCATCTTGGTGCTCTAGGCATCGGGCGCTAGCTCCTTTTCCTTCATCTCCTTTTTAAATGTGATCTTGAGTCATGACCTAACGCTTATCCCATATGAAGCTTCTGGATTTGCACTTTGAGAGTCTCCTCATCATTCATCTCCAGACTTCCCGATACTTGAGTCAGTGAAATCACCTTTCTTAGACTGACGGTCAAATCTTCTTCACGATCGATGACTGTGATTGCTTCTTCGGGACTCTGAATTGTCCCTATCCATGCAATGGGAGCCAACATTTCCTTCTGAACCCACCTTCCATATGACCTCGGGTTGTGACCCTGGGCCCACTCTCTGAGTTCTTTGCGAATTTGTGCTACAGGAAACTTGTGCCTTGGTCCTAGCAAACCTCTTATTTGTGAAACTGCGAATTCGTTGATCTATCGCCACGTGCCTTTCTGGATCAGATGGTCCAGATTTACTTCGCACTTCACTCTTCTGGACCCCATGGATTCGGTACTTTGGCGACTTTGGCACTCTGGGACTTGGGAAAATTGCACATCCCTCACTTCAGCTTTCTCGAAATGACTTTCTCTGCAGCTCAGTTCTGGCGCCACGCGTCCTGCTAGATCGAAAGGTCCATGCTAATTTTGGGTTTTGGAATTTCAGACCTTTGATGAACAACTTTAACAACATCTCGAACTCCCGATCCCTGCGATAATATTCCACCGTTGATCTCTCTCAATAAGATCCACGACCCAAATTTAATCATTGCTTGAACTTTGATCTCGGGTTTTTTCTCCGTCACTGATCTTTGAGCAACTATCAGATTTTGAACACCTGTGAATTGTCAATCTAAACTCCACATGGAATCCCATCCATTGGGAGTTGAACTCACTTGTTTGATTGATCCAAGTCTGGAATGGGCCGTTCAGAGTGCTTCACCTTGAGCCCACAATTGTGGCCTATATAAACAAAGACTTGGATGACTGGTTTGAGGCTCGGAAAGACAAAGGATAAGTGACTGAGGCAAATATGAAAGTGATCAACCTTAGAGAAAACATAAAATTTTAGGGCCTAGACTTCTCAGGTAAGAAAACAAGAAAAAACAAGTCGTTCAAACGAACGAGGGAAAACATAGAAAAATTTACAAGCCGAAGGGGAAAAACTTAAGAATTGGTCTACAAAAAGGAGAGAGACAGGGAAAAATTAAAGACTTAGGTAAAAATCACAAACCTAGAAGACTCCAACAAATTCACGTGATAACACTGTTAACCTATCCATCCTCGTTCAACTTGTTTCTAAAGACCCATTTTGTACCAATGATGTTCTTTTTTTCAGTCTTGGAACCAGATCCCATGTGTCATTCTTCTATATCTCATCTAACTCTTAATACATATCTTTTATCCAATGTTCATCCTTGTTGGCCTCTTAAAAAATGCTCGGCTCAATAGTAGATAGTAGTGCTAGATGTTGTTGTTCCGGTGAATGGATTCTTCTTCTAGTTTCAACTCCTACATATTTCTTCCCAATAATCTATTTCGATGGATGATTTTTTGCACTCATTTGTTGGGTTTCTTTGGAGGTACTTGAATATCTTGTTGTTCTTTCTCTTCTTCTCTCTTCTCTTCATATTCATCTGATTCTTCATATGCTTCTTCTTCTTTCAAATCTTCTTCATGATCTTGTTCCACTAAATATTTGCTACTTTATTTTATCTTTCATCCATTTGTCTCATCAATCATAGCATTGATGATTTCTATTATTTTGTTAAATCTTAGATTTAAGCATCTGTATTCTTTCATTTTTCTTTAGTACCCAACCAATATGCCTTTGTCAACTCGAGAATCAAATTTTCCAATTCTTCCATCTTCTGTTTTGATGTAGCATTTGCTTCTGAATACTCTCCAGTTCTTCACATTTGTTGTTCTTCATTTCCATAGCTTGTATGGAATCTTATCACTGATATTTATAAGCATCCCTTTTTTATGGATGTGAACTATTGTATGTACTACTTGTACCCAAAAAACATATGTTAACCTGGAATCTATTAACATATTTCTATCCATTTCATGTATTGTTTTGTTCTTCCTTTCGACAACTACATTTTGCTGAGGTTTCGTAGCTACCTAGAATTTCCTCTTTATCTCATGCTCGATGTAGAATTTCATGAATTTCTTTGATGTAAATTCTCCTCCATTTTCTGATCTCAAACACTTGATTTTCAACTCTGTCTCAGTTTCAACCATCTCTTTGTATGTCTTGAAGTTTTTGAATGCCTCTTACTTCTTGTTTAAAAAAAAAACTATATATATTCTTTTGTAGTCATCAACCAGTAGAATGAAATATTTTTCACCTCTCAATCCCTTCGTTCTTGTTGGTCCAACTAGATTAGTATGTACAATCTTCAATGGTTTTGTTGTGGAATACTCCTTTGACTTGAATTTTTTCTTGGTATGTTTTCCCTATAGAAAATGCTTGCATAGAATGCTTTTTGGATTCGATATCTCGGGAATTTATCTTTCTAATTCATTTTTTTTTTACTTTGACAAGATTATCAAAAATTATGTGACCCATTCTTTTGTGTTAGATACAAATCTCATCATCCTTTCCTAATAAACATATTTTCTTTCCTATTCCATTTAAAACATTGTTTATGGGCGAAAATGATTATCCGTCAATTGGAAGAATGAGTCCAGTCCAGGGTTGCCTAAATAACCCAAGCCGTTTGGTATGACTCACTCCGACGGGTTTAATGGCTCCGTTGGCCAATCTAAAAGTCCTAAAAGAAACAAATAAAAGAAAAAGAACAAACTAACAAATAACTATTTAGTGTGTGTGTGTGTGTGTATATATATATATATATATATATATATATATATATATATATATACACATGCATATCTATATAACTATTTTAAATAATATTTACACAACAGATATTTTTTTCTAATTTATGTGCATGGTATACAAGTGCAAGTTTTAATCTAAACTCATGAAAATCTATGAAAAGATGGTTTCTTTAACGAAAGAAGATAAAGAAAGAACATAAACTATTTTTTGTTTTTTCTTTATTTATCTAAGAATAAACAAAATGAATATACTATGAAACAAAAATACGTGAATGGTCAAAGCCAGGTCACACATAAGAGTTTCAAAGAAAAACAAAAGATAAAAGAAATAAACTAACCTATTAATGGGTTGTTTGACATGCATCCAATAACCCGTATAATTATAGAATGTCCAGCCAACCTATCCAACAGATAAACCTGTAGTGAACTTTGAAACTATTTAGAATAAATGTAAAACAATATATTGACTAATGAGTCTTAACGACAAAACAAAGAGATGAAAAAAATAACTATGATACCTGTGATTGCAAGCAATTATGTGCAAGAAAAATCTAACTGTAACAACCTACTATTAATCATTCAACAAAATTGAAGAAAAACCCTATCATTTGGATTGAATGAATGATCACTATTTTTACTATCTGAAACATCACATATGGACAATATTTATAAATAAATCATCCTAACTCGTAATAAATCATGAAGACAAAAGCTATCAACACCTATTATCTTGTCAAGATAAACATAACTTAAATTAAGACATCATACACAAGAAGCTAAAGCTGTAATATGCATTATGTTCCATTCAAGTCTGTGAATTAATTGTCCATACTTCACCCCCAGGCCAAGATGACTTCTTTACAAAAAATATGAGTTTTTAAAGGGTTCTGAAAGGTAATTGTCTTATCTTATGAGATAAGATAGAATCATCTGTTGATTACAAAAATAAAGGGGCAATATAACCACCCCAGATCACACTAAATCTTTAAAAGCTAAAAAAAGTTTGTTCCTGTTTATACAAAAATGGATCATAGATATGGCTAATAGGCCCCAAAAATGTTTCAGATCACTTGGTCACCATAGACTCCCAGATATCCTGAAAGGAAAAGATAAAATAAAGAAATTTAGATATTCATTTAACCACAATTTTCCAAATTTCGAATTAGAATAGACTGGCTACATAATCTGCTGATTCTGTAGCTAATTTATTTTAACAACGAAATCTAAATTATTCAATAAACAAAATATAACAATATTTTACGATAAAAATAAATCTTACCTTTAACTGAAAAATCAAATCAAATCAAATCACATGATCTCAAAATGTATTACTATTGTTGCAGTCTTGACATTTTTTAATATGACATTCCTTGTAGTTTTCAAGCGTTTCCCTTGTCCCTTAACAATAGACTTGAGCTTGCGATTTTCATCTATTAAGGGGTTGACCTGATAAGTAAGGGCTTTGATCTGTGACTGTAAAATGGGTATATTGGTGTAATACTTGTCAATCAAGAACATACATGTTTTTCATTGTGACTATGTGACAGTCATTTGAGAATACCCACGGTTGTGTACCGGAACATCCCTAATGTGGCCTGTAGATTTGTCACCAAACTTAATACCTGGAAACCCTTCACTATGCTTCAGACAAGGCGACATATTATCCATGAAATTGTAAGACTGATCGCGCTGTGTTTGGAAGGAAGGAGGGTCTTCTTCGGCCAGAAATCTATCAATCTCGGAATCCGAGCTCTCCTGGAACTTGATTGTCTTGATTGAGCTCACATGAGGGTTTGATTTATTTCATATCTTCCTCGAGATCATTCTTCCTGCCCTCTTATTTTTAAAACTTAAATCGATATCACCCTTAGATGGCTTGGCAATAGGTATGTTTGCATTTTTGGCAGAGGTGTTAGGCTGTGCATCTTGTTCATGGGTCTTCTCAACAACTTTTGAGTCGGGTAAAGACTTACTATGGGTGGTCGTAACACAGGCCTGTGTAGATGAAGGGGACACTCTAGGATAGACTAAGGTTTCCTCAATCATGGCTTTGTCAACCTCTACAACATATTATATAGCAAAACCATTTTGGGTTAGGAACAAATCCCAGTCATCGTTATGTAACTTCAATTGATGTGCAAGCATATTTTTTATCAAATCGTGGTGGAAAAGGATTGAAACCAAACATTACTTCTTATACCTCTTAGCCATTTTATATAGGCTTCTCCACAGGTAATAAGGCATGTTTAATGGAAACCCTATGAAATTCATGAGAAAACGCAGGTGATAAAGAAAGACAAAACCAAAACGACCTTCACACATCACGAACTATTTCAACACTACAAGCAAACCATGCCATCGTGTTTTTAATAGAAACACTAGCATACCTTTGTCACAGCCATTGATCTTTCGAGATGTAAATAAAATATTCCACAGAACCTCCTCAACCTTGGCATTCTTGAACCACTTATGTTCGCTCATAGGAAGACCTATTGCTTGACTTAAAAATTCCTCTGTAACTTCGAGTTGAATGTCCCCCACCTTGGCTCGACATCCATCAAATGAGAGAGATAATTCCTGAGCGGTTTGAAGGTTAAATCCCTGGAATTTCTCAAGGAAAACAAGTCAATCGTGACCCTCGAGATCCTCCCTTGCATCATCGCACAGGAGCAAGGTCTAAGTGTTGTTGGGTTCAATCCTAACAACTGAGGCCATGGGAATTTGACAAGCAAACACCCAAACATAGTGCGTATGGAGATTTTCTAAGAATAGACCAGAGGTATACTCCAAACCCGAAACTCATCAACAATCTATGGAAAATGAGCAGGAGATTCTCAACCAAAAGATAGGCATTGTTTGAAATGAATGCGAGGGGTGTTGCAAAACCCAAGACTAAGCTTCGAAATGATGGGCTCACAGTGATCAGACTGCCACCTCCCACATAGTACAGGCCACGACTAGGTGCATTAAAAAAATAAAATGATTGCGCAACAAGGTGGGTTAAGTTCTAAAGTTTAGGAGAAGGAAACTATAAACCAAAGTCTAGTGACAAGGGAACGTATGACCAAGAACCACACAAAAATATATTGATGGTTAAATTAAAAGGACCTTTGTTGATTCATATCACAATCCATAAGCATGCTTGACATTTGAGGAGTGAAACAAAGAGAATGAACTTCATAGCAAAGAACAAAGACTTTATTAACCAAAATGTTGAGCCATTTTCCTTTCATAAACTTTTAAATAGAGTCGTAATACAGTCATAAGTTTTAATGCTTTATTTTCATCCTTTCAGTCAAGAATGAAGCATGGAAACAAAAACACTAGGAATAACTGAAAACATGCATTTGTTGTTTCAAAAATTGCTTATGAAGAACATAAAAATGTATGACCCAAGTTAGGCAGCTACATAGATTATTATTTGATATTTAAAAAGTTAAAAATATGTTGGGCTGCCAACAATGACGACTTGCTGGGAGAAGCATTTATCTCTATATCATTGACGAGTTTAGGTTAGAAATGTTTGAATGATTTCAAATCAAAGAACAACTAAAAATTCATTTGAGCATCTTTAATAATCACAATGTGGTCCAAATGAAAGCCACGATGTTTAAGTTAATGGCTCCAATATTGTTGACAGGGCCATTGCTGCTAGCAGGAATCCATAGCCTCGATAGGGATGTTAATTAACCCACTCTGACATCTGTATCCTATCCAAGAAATTTCAAATCAAAATGAATGATTCTTATGACCAAAATCAAGATTTATACTTGAGAATTTTCTTTAACTTGACATCACTTCGCTGCCAGCGGGCTTGTTCAGTACCCCGACGAAGTTGTCTTGGCATCATGCATGCATTTACCCTCTTCTAGCAGACCTGTTCAGTGTCCCAGTGGGTTTACAAACACTTCCCATAGCTCTTTGAGAAATTATTGACATTCTGACATAGCTTTAAAGACATTCAACAGAGCGGGGTGACATTGAAAATACACAACTTAATATTTTTTGGTCCTTTAAATTTTTCTTGCTAACCTTCTTTAACATTTGAAAATAGTTTATTAATAAAACTAATTTTCAAGGACAAGGAAGCATCGTTGAGTTTCTTTCTTAAGAGCAGGGACATCGTAAAGAGTTTTTAAAGATAGTTGTGTCTACTCTCAAATGCAAATTAAAACCAAGAAATAAATTCTCAAAAAAAATACCATCTTTAACTAGTTTACGTTTCTAGAAAAACACAACAATTGATGCTCTGATAGCCCTTGACAGTTATTTTGGGATGAAACATTCTATTCCCTTCTTCTGAACTAGACTATAATACAAACATGTTTGACTAAAAAAGGCCAATAAACAAAAAATAAAAATAAAAATGAACCAGAAAAGAAAATGGAAAGCAAAAGAAACCAAAACAAAAAAATATGTACAAAAGGTGTATCTGAGAGTTGTCAGGTGAAATACCTTTTGAGATCTTGGCCATTCACCGGGAAGGTGTCTGGCTATCCCTCTAAATTCTGTAGGTGAAAAGAACTGGGACCTAGTTTTTCAACGATTAAGAATGGTCCCAACCACAAGTTTTGGAACTTAGTATGCTCGCCTTTCCCCTCATGAGGTTTGTCCCATTTGAGGACAAGATCACCTACTTAAAAATTCTTGTCTGAGGAAGAATTCAAATCAAACCATCTTTTGAAAATAAGTTGATGTTGATCCAATTTTTGGTTTTCTTGAGTCCTTACCTCCTCTAACTTTAGAAAAGCATTAATCCGACTTTCCAAAGGAGGAAAGTCTTCTTCCTGAACCTTCTGCGATAACTGTAGAGATGGAAGGAGAATGTGCAGTGGAAGAATTGCTTCCCTACCGTAAATGAGGAAAAAGGGGGAATTACCAACAAAAATTTTCGGAGTTACCCTATCATCCCAAATTGCATTGAATAGTGCATTATGCTAGTTTTTGTGGTTTTCAGAGACTATCCTCTTGATGATCTTGATCATGTTTTTGTTTGTCAATTCCGCAAAACCATTTCCTTGGGGATAATAGATGGCATAATACTTTAGTTTTATCCTTTTTTCTAAAGAAAAAACACTCATGCCAAGAGACAAAAATCAGGAAGCATTATCGAACACTAGACATTCAGGAATACCGAAACGAGTGATAATGTTTGAATTAAGGAAAGATATTACCTGACTGGTGTTTACCACTTTTAATAGTGCAGCCTCAGACCATCTGGTGAAAAAGTCTATCGCTGTAATGATGTATTTATGCTGCTGTGAGGAGGTGTGGTTAATTGGGCCAGTGATGTCAAGAACCCATTGCTGAAAAGAGAAATCCACCGAAACAGGTTGCAGCAGGAATGCTGCCTTCTGTACTCGTCCATAATCCTTTTGACAGATTACACATTTGCGGCATAATGCATGGGCATCTTTGAAAAGGGTGGGCCAGTAATACCCCACCCTTAATACTTTGTGGGTAGTAGTGTCTCCACTGAAATGCCCACCAACTTTCCCTGCATGTAACTCTGATAAGACTTTATCTGCTTCATCTCTTGCCAAACAACGCATAAGGATTCCATCAAAATTTTGACGAAACATTATACCATTCACTAGTTGGAAAGTTGCAGATTTTAATCTCAACGCTCTCCTCTTTTTTGGATCAAGGTAGGGGGGAGTTGATCCGTGTGCTAGATAAAACTTAATGTCATCATACCAAGGAATTGTAGGATTTTGTACACAGGATATTTGGTTTCGATTATGTTGATGTTCAATTAACATACCGATTTGACTATGTTGTTCTATAACTGAATCATCAACTAATTTACATAGACCTTGGCCTCTAACAAATTGTGCTGGAGTGATCTCGAAGTCATATTCTTGTAAGGATGTGATCTAGTTTGCCCGTTTCTCACCCAGTTCTTTCTGTACTAACAAATTTCTGACAACAGGGTAAGGAACAATGACTTTCATTCTAGATTTCAGTAGATAAGATTGAAAATGTTTTACCACTTAAAAAAAAGGGTAAGCCTACTGATCTACAACTGGATAATTAATCTCTTCTCCATTAAAGGTTGAGCTCATAAAGGCAATAGAAAATTCTTTGTTTTCAACATTCTTTTGATTTAGCACAACGACATAAGATTGATCAGAGGCAAACGTATAAAGAGTGAAATCTCACGAAAATTCAGGGCTCATTAGGGATGGAGCCTCCACTATGGCATTTTTTATTGAGTCAAAAGATTGACTTTCTTGAGGTCCCCAATGGTATTGCACATCCTTTTTTATTAATTTTTTTAATGGCATGACCATTTCCGAAAAACTCGGGACGAACCTTCTAACAAAATTTATCCGACCTAAAGAGGATTGCATACAATTTTTGGGAGAGGGGGGGAGGAAGTTTTGAAATGACTTGAGTCCTCTCAGGGTCAATGAGAATCCCTTCATTGGATACTATAAATCCGAGCAGCTTGCCTTGTTCCACTGCAAAGATAGATTTTTTAGGATTTAGAGAGATGTCGTACTTACGACATCATTGTAGAACAGATCTCAGATGAGCTAAATGATCTCTCTTATTCTTTGAGAAGACAATGACATCATCTAGATATACTACTACAGATTGATTGATTAGACCGCAAAAAACGATATCCATTGCTCTCTAGAAAGTGGCACTAGAATTTATAAGCCCAAAGAGCATCTTCTATAAGCATAGGTAGCCCATGGAGTACGAAAAGTGGTTTTCAGATGGTTTGGAGGAGACATGAAGACCTGGTTATACCCTGAAAAACCGTCTAGTAGTGACAATCTTTCAGAACCGGATATCTGCTAGAGAATTTATTCCATTGGAGGAACATGGTAGTTGTCTTTATCAGATGCTCGGTTTAAATTTCAGAAATCGACACATAGTCGGATTTCTCCACTTTTCTTCCTCACATGGACAAGGTTAGAGACCCACTGTGTGTGTCTCACCGGGAATATTATCTTTGCACTCAATAGTTTGTTTAGTTCCTTCTTGACCGTTGGTTCAAGTTTTGGGTACATCTTTCTTAACTTCTGTTGAAAAGGTTGAGTCTGGGGTTTCGTGGGAATGATGTGTTGTATAATGTTAGGATCAAATGTTTTTAGATCATCATATGTCCAAGCAAAGACATCCTTAAATTCCTTAAACAACTTAATAAAGGTTGACTTAATTCAGTGATGTCTTTATTAATAAAGGTTGTCTAATCCTATTACTAGGTGAATTAGATGATAATCTGATAAGGACATTTTTTAATTCACCTATTGCCTTAACACTGGTCCGATCAAGATGAATAATTTTTAGACTGGAAGGTTGAACTTCATCATTGATTTTTTGGCATACAGACCAAGGAATTACATTTGACGATGTGCCAGAATCTACCATACAATTATGTACATTCCTATTGAAACTTTCAAAGGTTAACAAAAAAGGTGGGACATTTCTACGAGTATTAACAAAAGAACTTTGTTGATATTTAGTCGCAATCCCTGGGATTATTTTATCTACATTTGTTACACTTTTTATATAAAGGTCTCTTTTATTAGAGGGTTCTAATGTCATTTTAACAAGGACCTTTTGAGGTGTTTTAGGGTTGTTTTATGCAAATTTGTTACTGTTCAGATTGTTGTTTTTGTTGTTTTCTTCAATGTTCTGAAGCATCTTTTGCAGAAGAAAAGGAAATTTCAACAATTCATAAACAAAAATATTAGCTCTAAGTTTCTTAAAGTCTTCAATCAAATCATATTCTAAACTTGGAGTTACCGAATTCTGTTTAGTTTCAGTTTGTTTAGACTGTTTTTGGTGTGCATTAGTTCTAGTTTCAGAAGATGATTTATTCTGTGTTCTACCTCTGGTGTTGTAAGGATGCACTATTTCAAAATTGGCTTGAAAGATACTATACGAAAAATGCCTGAAGATGTTGGGAGAGGATTCATCCTCTTCCATTGTTTCTTGTTCAACCATGTCTTCAGGAATCTTGGGGGGAACTAAGTTATCATGTGCTTCTAAAATTGTCTGGATAACATACTGTAGGCTTTCTAGATTAAGGCCTTCAGAATTTAAGTTGGGTCAGTTCATGGGAAAAGGATTTCTAAAAGGGGGTTTGTAAGACCCTTTGCTTGAAGAAGCTTCTTCAGCTGATCTCCTTAGATCTATGACTTGATTTGACAATTTCTGAATGACCTTATGTAAACTTTCAAGATCTGAACTCTCTGATTGAGTTTTGGTTTGGGGAGGTCTAGGAAGAATTTATGTTTTCTTCTTAGAAGATGGGGTAATGTCTACCTCATTACTGATATTGTCCTTCAGGATTAGAATATCTTTCTCAATTTGGCTTGATTCCTCGAAGGCTTCCAATAATGTTTCATTCTTAGACCTTTTTACCCAGATTGTTATGTTCTGGTGTAAGGCTTTAGTGTAGTATGTGACGATAAGATTTTCAGCAGGCATTGAATCAGTGGGGATTCAATTATTTGATGTTAGAAACCTTTGATTAAAGTCTTTTATTTTTTCCTTGGGGTTCATCTTTAAACTGGAGAGTTCCATGACTAAGACTTCGGTAGATTTGTCGTCTCCAAATTTATTAAGGAAACAAGATTCGAATCTATCCCAAGATACAATGGTGTGGGGTTGTTGGGAAAAATACCAAGTAGAGACATTGCCTTCAAATGTGTACGGAAAAAGTCTACATACTACGTCTTCGTGTTCTACGCTTCGGAATCTAATGGCTAGCATGAATTTTTTAATGTGATCCTTAGCAATTTTCTTGGAATCTGGATCGAAATTAGGGAGCCATTTCTCTGTATTTTTAGGCAAAGGATGTTGGGGTCCAGGTATGGCTACAACATCTTGATCGAGCCAAGGTCTGGCGGGATTGTTTGGATTTTCCATAGGCGTGGGTGGTATGGAAGGCTGAGATGAAGAACTACCTTCATTGAATGACTCTTCTCCTGAAGAGGAAGGAGATGAAGGCAATGGTGATGGTGGGATACCAGATCCTCCAGCTGCAGGAGTGAGGATGTGATATGGATCTGTAGTATTTAGGATAAGACCAGTGCCTTCAAGTTGCTCTCTAATATCAGAAAAATCTAGCAGTTGATTCAATGGATGACTTGGTTGTTTGATATGGGCCAAAGCACCGTGTGTCCTTAGAAGTGATTGACGAATAATTTCTTGTACATCGAACCCTAGGGGGTTTGGTTTTACTGGCTCAACGATAATCTGTGGATTTTCATTTGAGGTGGTTGATGTTTGAGAGGTTATATGGTCGTTAGAACGAATTCTTGTTACTATAGGTGAGCAGGTGTGTGGGGGAGGAGTCTTGCAACCTCCACGTGCCATCAATAGTGTCTAGGCCCTCCTTCTAGTGTCATTTGTTGACAGACGAAAATGATCGTCCGTCAATTGGAAGAACGAGTCTGGTCTGGGGTTGTCTAAATAACTCAAGCCGTTTGGTATGAATCAATCCAATGGGTTTAATGGTTCTGTTAGTCAATCTCAAAGTCCTAAAAGAAAAAGAACAAACTAACAAATAATTATTTAGTATATATATATGTACATGCGTATCTATATAACTATTTTAAATAATATTTACACGACAGATCTGTTTATCTAATTTATGTGCATGTTATACAAGTGCAAGTTTTAATCTAAACTCATGAAAATCTATGAAAATATGGATTCTTTAACAAAAGCAGATAAAGAAAGCACATAAACTATTTTTTGTTTTTTCTTTATTTATCTAAGATTAAACAAAAAGAATATACTATGAAACAAAAATACGTGAACGGTCAAAGCTAGCTCACACATAAGAGTTTCGAAGACAAACAAAAGATAAAAGAAATAAAATAGCCTATTAATGGGTTGTTCGGCATGCATCCAATCACCTGTATAATTATAGAATGTCCAACCAACCTGTCCAAGAGATAAACCTGCAGTGAACTTTGAAACTGTTTGGAATAAATGCAAAACAGTATATTGACTATTGAGTTTTAACGACAGAATGAAGAGATTAAAATAATAACTATGATATTTGTGATTGCAAGCGATTATGTGCAAGATAAATCTAACTGTAACAACCTGCTATTAATCATTCAACAAAATTGAAGAAAAACCCTATCATTTGGATTGAACGAATGATCACTATTTTTAATATCTGAAACATCGCATATGGACAATATTTATAAATAAATCATCCTGACTCATAATAAAGCATGAAGACAAAATCTATCAACACCTATTTATCTTGTAAAGATAAACAGAACTTAAATTAAGACATCATACACAAGAAGCTAAAGCTGTAATATGCATTATGTTCGATTCAAGTCTATGAATTAATTGCCCATACTTCAGCCCCAGGACAAGATGATTTCTTTACAAAAAATATGATTTTTTAAAGGTTTCATAAAGGTAACTATCTTATCTTATGAGATAAGATACAATCAGCTGTTGATTACAAAAATAAAGGGGGAATATAACCACCCCAGATCACACTAAATCTTTAAAAACTAAAAAACGTTTTTTCCTGTTTATACAAAAATGGATCATAGATATGGCTAATAGGTCCCAAAAATGTTTTATATCACTTGGTCACCATAGACTCCCAGATATCTTGACAGGAAAAGTTAAAATAAAGAAATTTAGATATTCATTTAACCACAATTTTCCAAATTTTGAATTAGATAGATTAGCTACAGAATCTGTTGATTCTGTAGCTAGTCTATTTTAACAACAAAATCTAAATTATTCAATAAACAAAATATAACAATATTTTAAGATAAAAATAAATGTTACCTTTAACTAAAAAATCAAATCAAATCACATGATCTCAGAATTTATTACTGCTGTTTCAATCTTGACATTTTTTAATATGACGTTGCCTGTAGTTTTCAAGTGTTTCCCTTGTCCCTTAACAATAGACTTGAGCCTGCGATTTTCATCTATTAAGGGGTCGACCTGATCAATAAGGGATTTGATATATGACTATAAAATGGGTATATCGGTTTAATACTTGTCAAACCAGAACATACACGTTTCACATTGTGACTGTGTGACGGTCGATTGACAATACCCACGGTTGTGTACCGGAATGTACCCAATGTGGCCAGTAGATTTGTCACCAAAATTAATATCTGGAAACCCTTCACTATGCTTCAGACAAGGTGGAAGATTATCCATGAAATTGTAAGACTGATCGAAGTGTGTTTGGAAGGAAGGAGGGTCTTCTTCGTCCATAAATCTATCAACCTCGGAATCCGAGCTCTCATGGATAATTATCATCTTGATCAAGCTCACATGAGGGTTTGATTTATTTTGTATCTTCCTCGAGATCAGCCTTCCTTCCCTCTTATTTTTAAAACTTAAATCGATATCACCCTTAGATGGCTTGCCAACAGGTCTGTTTTCATTTTTGGCAGAGGCGTTAGGCTATGCATCTTGTTCAAGAGTCTGCTCAACAAAATTTGAGTCGGGTAAAGGCTTACTATGGGTGGCCGTAACATGGGCCTATGTAGATGAAGGGAACACTCTGGGATAGACTAAGGTTTCCTCAATCACAGGTTTGTCAACCTCTATAACATATGAGTTAGCGAAACCATTTTCGGTTAGGAACGAATCCCAGTCATCGTTCTGTAACTTCAATTGATGTGCAAGCATAATTTTTATCAAACCGTGGTGGAAAAGGCTTGAATCCAAATGTTTCTTCTTATACCTCTTAGCCATTTTATACAAGCTTCTCCACAGGTAATAAGGCATGTTTAATGGAAACCCTATGAAATTCATGAGCAAACACAGGTGATAAAGAAACATAAAACCAAAACGGCCTTCACACGTCACAAATTGTTTCAACACTGCAAGAAAAACATGCCATCAGGTTTTTAATAGGGACACTGGCACACCTTTGTCACATCCATTTATCTTTCAAGATGTAAAGAAAATATTCCACGGAACCTCCTCAACCTTGGCATTCTTGAACCACTTCTGTTTTCTCATAGGGAGACCTATTTCTTGACTTAAAAATCCCTATGTGACTTCGAGTTGAATGTCCCCCACCTTGGCTCAACATCCATCAAATCAGAGGGTGAATTCCTGAGTGGTTTGAAGGTTAAAGGCTTGGAATTTCTCAAGGAAAACAAGCCATTTGTGACCCTCGAGATCCTCCCTTGCATCATCACAGAAGAGAAAGGTCTGAGTGTCGTTAGGTTTAATCCTAACAACCGGGGCCATGGGAATTTGACAAGCAAACACCCAAACACAGTGCATATGGAGGGTTTCTAAGAATAGACCAGAGGTATACTCCAGACCCGAAACTCATCAACAATCTATGGAAAATGAGCAGAAGATTCTTAACCAAGAGATAGGCGTTTTTTGAAATGAATGTGAGGGGTGTTGCAAAACCCAAGACTAAGCTTTGAAATGATGGGCTCACTATGATCGGACTGCCACCTCCCATATAGTACAGGCCACGACCAGGTGCATTAAAAAAATAAAATGATTGGGCAACAAGGTGGGTTAAGTTCTAAAGTTTAGGAGAAGGAAACTTATAAACCAAAGTCTATTGACAAGGGAACGTATGACCAAGAACCACACAAAAATATATTGATGGTTAAATTAAAAGGACCTTTGTTGATTCATATCACAATCCATAAGCATGCTTGACATTCGAGGAGGGAAACAAAGAGAATGAACTTCATAGCAAAGAACAAAGACTTTATTAACCAAAATGTTGAGCCATTTTCCTTTCATAAACTTTTAAATAGAGTGGTAATACCGTCATAAGTTTTAATGCTTCATTTTCATGCTTTCAGTCATGAATGAAGCATGGAAATAAAAACACTAGGAATAACCAAAAACATGCATTTGTTGTTTCAAAAATTGCTTATGAAGAATAGAAAAATGTACGACCCTAGTTAGGCAGCTACATAGATTATTATTTTATATTTAAAAAGTTAAAAATATGTTGGGCTGCCAACAAACATATATGTTTCTTGGAGTTCTTACAGCTATAGCCACTATCTTGTCAGATTTTTCTTTTCTTATCTCGCACTTATTTGAGTCATAAACAAGTTTGTGTCCTTGATCACACATTTGACTTACACTTAGTAGATTGTGTTTCATGTCTTTGAACAATAGATCATTTTCTACCATGGCATCCTTACTTCCAAGCTTGATTGTGCCCGTTCCAATAATTTTGGTCGATTTATCATTCCCAATTGAAATCGATCCATCTCTTTCCTTCTTCAATGTCATAAATATATATTTGTCACCTGTCATATGCTTTGAGCATCCACTGTCAACATACCATGCATGTTTCTTGTGTTGAGCTTGTAGAGCAATATTGCATTCTTTAGTGTTGAATTGATCATTCTTTCTTATCCATATCCTTTGTGGTTCTTTCTTATGACTGTTTATAGTATTCATTGGTTCCCTTGGAGGAACAATAAATATGAAATATTTATCCATATGTCCAAATTTGTTGCATTTGTATCATTCTACCACATCACTTAATGATTCAAATCTGGTGTAGTTTATATTCTCTACTTCAAGAGATTTGCTTGGATAACTATTTCTTGTATATCCCTCACCATTTATTTTGTTCTTGGTATTTCCTCTACAATTCATATATTTGTGTCCAAAAATATAACATAAATAACATGAACCAAGAAAAATAGTTTGATACCTAAGAGTGGAATATATTCTGAATGGTGTTGCTCTTCCAAATCCTTCTTCTTCTCGAGGTCTTTCTATAGCTAGATGTTGTTGATACTGAATTATGAATCTTATAGGTGGTACAGTGTCTTTGTAATATTCCACTTGAGTGTTCATGTCTTCTTATTTCTTAGAGGGACCTCTAACGACTTCTGCATAGATTCTTGGTTCTGCTTCTTGCTCTGTCATTTTGGAGGTTGAAACTTCCTCTATCTGTGTTTGATTGTCCTTATTATGAAGACATTTTCTTAGAGTGACTATCTCTGCTTCTAAATTTTCAGTGATGTTGTCCTTTTCATCTAACTTCCCTATGAGTGCTTCTTTAATCTTCATTTGTTCTTCTACCTATATTTTTATCTTCATGATCATTTGCTCAAATTATTTGGAGTTATGAGATTCTTATTTCTTCTTTAGTTCTTTCTAGAGTGACTTGTTTTTCTCTTTTCCTTCTTTAGAGCTTCTATGGAACACACCAATTCCTCCATGTAATCAACTTCTACCTCTTCACTTTCTTCTTCAAATCCTTCTTCATCGGAGTCTTATGTTGCAATGAATAATACATTTTTTTCATCACTGTCACTGACTTCATATTCATCTAATGAGGAACTATCTCCCTTGGTGCAGAGACTTTTCTTAAAAAAAAGTATTTTTGTTTCTTCTACCCTTTGGGATTTTCCTTTTCTTTTTAGATTCATCTTCTTTGTTACCTTTCTTTTTCTTATAGGGACATTTATTATCAAAATGAACAAGACCATCACAATCAAAAAATTTCAATGGAAGAATACCTTTGTATTTGTTGGTTCCTCTTTTCAATTTTTTGACGAAGTTAGCCACCTCTTCATCTTCCTTTGAATCATTGTTGCATATACAATCTAAATTTAGATTTTGTTTATCTTTCATCTTTGTCTTCTTGTATGCCTTGAATGTTGCTTCCTTCGTAACTAGGTTGACTAGCTCTCTCATCATCTCATAAGCTATGAGCATCTCCTGCAACACATCCATGGCCATTGTAGCTAGGTCCACTCTTTCTTCTAGAGATGAATTTAGATTTTGTCTATCTTTCATCTTTGTCTTCTTGGATGCCTTGAATGTTTCTTCCTTCATAACTAGGTTGACTAGCTCTCTCGTCATCTCATAAGCTATGAGTATCTCATGCAACACATCCATGGCCATTGTATCTAGGTCCACTCTTTCATCTCATAAGCTATGAGTATCTCATGCAGCACATCCATGGCCATTGAATCAAATCTCATTAGTAGAGATCTTAATGCATTTTTAACAATGACTTGTTCCTTTATCTCATCTCCCAAGACTTTAATACTACTTACTATTTTGTCGACTCATAGAAAGTAGGTTACTATGTTTTCATCTCCATTCATCTTCAGTGTTTCAAACTTGGCTTTGAAAATATGAATTTTATCTTCCTTAACTTTCACATATCCTTCATAGATATTCTTTAATTTATCCCATGTTTCTTTTGCGGATTCATAGTGCATAATATTGGTATGTCTCGATTGAGCCACACCATTCTCGATAGATTTTATATCCCTTGAACCATTTTATTCAATATTTTTTCCATCTCTATCTATCAAGGGAGTGTCAGGTGCTTTGTATCAATCTACTACAGATCACCAAATATCAAATCCTTTTGTTTGTATATATGTTTTCATTGTTATTCTCTAGAAAGCATAGTTATCACCATCAAACTATGGTACCCGAATACTATCATTATCCATGATTGCCTTCTAGTGGTTAGACTACTTCTCGAAGGACTTTATCTGATACCAATTTTTGGGTTATTGAGGGAGGGTGAATCAGTAATGACCAATTTTAGTACTTTTAACCAGAGTATAATCTTCAAAAAATTCAACAATTTACAATTCGCATTCAATATATCATCAATAGTATAATCATAAACAACATCACATCACAATAGATACATAGTACATCGGAATTTATGTGGAAACCTAAATGGTAGAAAACCACAATTTTTTTTTCTTATATATCAAAAGAATACATTCATTAGAAGCACCAACTTCCTGATTCTCCAGCTCCAAATGCAAGGAGGATACAACCCTCTATTCTCAGGGTCCAACCTAAAGGAAGCTACAACTCCCTAAATTCTCTGGCTCCAACCAGAAGTAGGATACAACCCATCGAGTTCTTCGACTTCAACCGGAAGGTGGATACAACCACCTATCCTTCCCCTGTCTTGCCTCCATGAAATATAAGTGTAGACCAAATGTCGCTATAAAAAACCCTGCCACTTTCACTACCATTGTGTCTCTACCACTCTCTCTTTCATTATGTCTATGTCACTGTCAGTGTCTCATTAGTTTGTATCTACTCATCTATCAACTAGCACTTGTACCATGCCATGCATCAATTGTATACTGACATACATACTATCTCATGCATCAATCAAGAATCAAAGATACATCAATAAGGAATAGTGAATCATGAACTAGAGAATCAACCATGTGTAACCGATACCATATACCATACCATCAACCATATGCATATTTGTATCATATCATTAATGAAGTGTCTCAAAGAAGCAATGCATGTCCCTCATGCATATTCCACCATACAACATAAATATGCCTCAACTGTGTACAATCAACTCAAAGATATGAACTATAAGAACCATGCCATATGTTGAACTAGATATAAGAGTGATCCTCACTCAACTGAGAAACCAAGATATACCATATCCAAATACCAAACCAACCATACCAAGTATGCCTCAAGAATACACCATATCATGACAAGAAGTAACCATAAAAGAAAGTATACAACCATACCAACACTTTTGTAGCTGACCTAAAAATTTGAGATGTTGACCTGTAGAATTCCTTTAGACTTCAAGGACATGGTACCAACATTTACTCAAACACTCATGAGCCTTTTTATAGATACACAAATTTATCTTCTACTTCTCGCGTATACACAATATTTTCTCCACTGTAGCCCAAGTACATATGCTCTCTTTATGACCTGCAACCCGCACACAGCTCAGAAAATAGGTTTTGCTGCAATTCAAAAACTTTCACCTTCAACCTCCCTTTTCTACCTTAGAAAATGATGATACAACCTTAGCAAAAAGATCACTAGATCACAAGAAAGATAAGCAACGAATAAGTGTGTGAGTGTACTTCTAAATGACTCCTTGAGGTATATTTATACTCGTGCTAGGTAACACCTCTCCTCAATTTAGGTATTCTAGATTTTTCTTGTTACAAGAGCTTTACCCTTTCATTAATGACCTGTAACCAACTAGGGGCTTCTTGACCACTCTTCGGGGCTTACAAACTTCTCAAGGTCATATCTCCCTAACCATGAGGAACTATGTGGCGTTCCACATATCATCAGAAATGGAATGATGAGTATTATCCATATATGACTGTCTTTCCTACATTTACTATGTCCATCATGTCCATATTCCTCATTAAAATTCGGGTCCCAAAACCATATTGTCGGGGCTTCTTCAAGGGTTGACATCAATGAAAACCAAACTATCAACAATAACTAATAACAATTATCCTCGGGGGTTATTTTATGGAGACTCCAAGGGTAATATAGGATCATGCGGTGTAGGAAGTTTCCTTTATTCTAACATGCAGTACATATCTCAAAAATACATATATCCACTAACTATTGAATAATGCATTAGAAAGGAGTACCTAAAAGAGTTTAAAAGAGTACCTTCCAAACTTTCATTGGTTATCCTCTACCACTCTCTCCTCCAAGTTGGCCTATAACACATTTGAAATGCATATAGACATTATTGTTGTAAGTACTCATATTGAAAAAACAAATATAATAATTGTATTCAAATTATGATGCATCCAATCGTATAT